>JANAVB010015400.1:7043097-7165597 GCA_029216955.1 Iris pallida | reverse complement strand
TTCCCCACCGGCGTCGACGTCGTCCTCGTCCGCAGCGGCGGAGTCGGCCACGGGGGGCCTATGCCGCGGGAGTAACTCCACCTGGCGCGACCGTCCTCACTCCCCCCTCCTGCCGCATCCCCTGCGGCTCCGATGGACGCGACTCCCCTTCAGCCCCCCCCCCCCCACTACGGCGTATCCTCCTATCGCCGCTCCTCTCTCATGGAAGGTGCCCCCCTCCGCCACGCCCTCTTGTCCCCCCTCCTTGGCCACGTCCGCCGCAGCCCCTTCCTCCAGCGCCGTCTCTCCCTCCCCCTCGACCTTCCCTTCCGCCTTGGTTCCTTCTTCGGAGCTCTACCCGGCGTCGGTGGGCCCCTCTCCTCCGTGCAGCAAGGCCATCTCCTGGGCTCACGTGGCCGCTCGCCGGCTGCCTATGGCTGGCGGCCCGAGCCTGTCGGCGTCTTCGTCGCCCCCGCCCCCCTTCCGTTGAAGCGCGGTGCGGCGACCTCTCCGTTGCCGCCCCTCCGCCCGCGAGCTCCGAGCTCTCTTCGTGGACGGCTCCTCCACCTCCTTACGATCTCCGGAGCTTCCGGCGCGCGCTGGAGGCCACTCCCCCTGTCGCTTTTGACCGGCCCCGTCCTTCGCCGGCCTCCTCCTCTCGCGGGCTCCAGCGGCCTCCTTCGTCGCCGCCTTTCGGCCACCGTAGGACCTCTCCGGAGCCCCCCAACAACCCCCCTTCTCGGCCGAAGAACGCCCCTCCTTGCGT
The DNA here is from genome assembly GCA_029216955.1 of Iris pallida. Lineage (NCBI taxonomy): Eukaryota > Viridiplantae > Streptophyta > Magnoliopsida > Asparagales > Iridaceae > Iris > Iris pallida. The sequence goes on along the minus strand of JANAVB010015400.1, from coordinate 7,164,852 downwards.
ACTCCGGAGCCCCCCAACACCCTCCTTTCTCCGTCGGTTAGGCTCCGCCGCTAGCCGCCGCGAGTCTTCTCCCCCCCTTCGGACAGGCCCCCTCGCTGGAGCTCCGGCCTCCCTCGTCGGACCCCGTCGGATCCGGGCCGCGTGCCGGGGTGGGGATCGAGGCCCCTAGAGCCGCACGCTCTCCCTCTCAGGCAGAGCGCCAGCCACACCCCCCCACGTGACATTTCCCCCCCTCGGGCTTCGAGCCCTCCCGTTCGTTCCCATAACCGCTGTTTCTTTCGAATTTTTGAAACATCGTTTCGAATTTCGTTTGTTTCAAACGTCGGTTTCAAATTTTTCAGAAAAAAAAATATTTATATATATATATATATATATATATATATATATATAATTCTAGTAGGCATTTTGGTTGTTGACGCTTCGCGTCAGGATGTTCGCTTAGGGTTACACCGTTACTTTTGTAGGAATCGGGCTACCTCCCGGTTCCAACCCATCATTTTCAGTTTCAATGAAGGCTCTAGCCATTCTTTAAAACATATATATATATATATATATATATATATATATATATATATATATATATATATATATTTATATATATATATATATATATATATATATATATATATATATATATATATATATATATATATAGCCAATGACCACTTGCCCAAGTAATTAGTATGGAGGCATGTGGCCCTTGTGGGCGGAGTTCGAATCCCAGTAGGAGCGATTCGAGAAACTAATTACCCTTTCTTCAAACTATATATATATATATATATATATATATATATATATATATATATATATATATATATATATATATATATATATAAACCACAGGAAACTTTATTGACGTATCAGGCACAAAATGCCGAAGCCTATAGAAAAGAGCGCTACTCGCGCGAACATAAGGAAAAACAGAAATACCGGCCAGCGACGATACAACCGATTGGCCCGGACAAAATGTTAATACAACATCCTCCAAAAATTGCTCTTTGAATGAGAGCAGCGAATGCTGGCTTCGCTAATCTGTCTGAGAACCTCTCTGAAAAGTTGGGAGGAACTTAGTTGGTGACCTTCATATCTGTACTTATTCCTATTCTTCCATAAAACCCAAATTCTGGCGGCTGCGACGATCTGGTGTCCATGGAAAGAACTCCACTTGACAAGGAGATCGTTGAAGCCCTCAGCCTGTTGATTCAGGTGGCATCTTCTAGAGAGGTTGGACCACAACTGAGAGGCTAGGTCACCAGAGAGAAGTACGTGTTCTGCGGATTCTGCCTTGGGTGATGAACAACAATGGCATCTGGACGCAAGGCTGTATCTAAGGGAGGTGAGGGAGTCGCCTTGGGTGATGAACAACAATGGCATCTCTTTACTAGAACATTATCTTTTCTCTTTTTGAGCATAGAACTTATATTTTTCGAGTAAATCATTCTAATTCGATACAGTTATCCGAGTTCTTGTTTATGAAACAGAGGGACGAGGTGAAGGAGTTCAGCCACTCACCTTAGTCTTTTGCTTCAGGCGAGGGACTGGTTGGCTGCACTTTGACGTCGCCTACGCGATCACCTGCAATCGTATAAACAACTGATTAGAACACTCTGTTATTCAAGGGATTCGATATGAATGTGAAGTTCAAAAATGCAAGCCATGAAAACTATCGAAAACATTCACGAAAACGTATTCACGAAAACCAAAGCCAAAGCCAAATCAAGTGTGGCATGAAAACCAGAGCAACGGAAGGTCTCTCCCGACTCAGCCGCAGAGCCAATCCTTGAGGTGCAACCCGCTGAATATGGGACTTGATTCCGAAGAAGCCTTTTTATAATGAGAAAAGGATCTTAATTCAATCGTTCCCGTTCGACCAATTCAACCGATCCCGATCTATCAGTTCCAACTGAAACGATAGTGACAGTGTTCCTTTCTCGCGCATCCCGTGGACGAAAACGGGACACGATGTAGGGACGGAGCACTATAATATATATACACACGTATACACACACACACACACACACACACACACACACACACACACACACATATAATTGAGTGGGGTCTCATGATGTCACTACCACATTTTAGCTTGAGAGTATTTTGGTTATTATGATTTTTTAATTATTTTATTATTTATTGCATTAGTGTTGGTGATTTTTGACTTTTGCTAGTTGTGACCATAGAGACTAGCCTATTGTTTGACCATTACTTTGGTGACTTAGTTAGCATGGTAGAATGGTGTTGGACCCTAATCTAACTCAAGTTGACTCAAGCTGACTTGGGTTCATGGAGAAATTGGGTTCTATGTGTTGATTGGGCTATTAGCTAGAAGGTTGAGACAACTAGCTAGTGTATTAGGCCCATAGCCCATTTTCCAATAAAACCCTAACCCTAATCTCTATTGGCTGGCCAAGAGCAGCCATATGGAGACCCTAACCCCCTATATAATGTCTCTTATTAGTCACTTGCCTCTTTTAGAAATCCTCCTTTGGAAACCCTAATATGTTTTCCCCAAATTGTCAAATCACACCATTTCTCCACCAAATTGATCCCACTCACTTGCATTTGGATTCATTTCTGGAGTAGAGGTTGTCACGACCTGCACCCTGAGGAAGGGCACGAGAACGTGGGTACGTCCAGCCTACGTCGCAGTGTCGGCGGTAGAACGTTGTATAGTTCGTCTATAACATCTAACATCTAACAACAATATGATATAAACATATCATCTTCGCACAGAGGTATAATATAACATCTCAACTCTATATCTCAATCACAAGTCTAAGGAAGATAGAGAACGATATGGAATCAGATAAAAGAAAGGAACTGAATATAAATAGAGTTATCACACCACACAAAGTAGATGTTCAACATAAATAAATACAAGTCCTGAAATATAACTAAGTCTCGACTAACAATCGGAACAATCCGATACAAACTGGAAACTATAAATACTAGACTAGACTAGGCACCCTCTACTGAGCTAGATGCTCCTCGGGCTCTTGAAGGTCACCCTCATATGCCCCATAGAAGGTAGGGCAGTCACCATCATCATCTGTAATATTTTCAACTGGTCCAGTCAGGACAGGAGCAAGCACAATACATCTCACGCAGTTCATAACATGTTAGGAAATATAAAGCATACAAAAGAGTAAGATACATGAACTGTAAGAAGATGTACATGAAAACGAGAGAGAATTTATAACTGAAAATATATATAGGATAAGTAAAACTGCAAGTACTAGTGATTTAGAGCACAATATGGTTATATAAACGGGTTAGGTTATACAATAACAATAGGTAACTCCATCATACGTGAGTGTACAATAGATGCATACAATATTTGTACAATATGGGATTTTGATCACATAACCATTTCCTACTCACCCTCCCCAATCAATACACAAGGATCCAATCCAGTTACGCTACCTTGTACAATAGTTTCTCCATGAAGCTCATATGATCATGAGAGTACAAGATGCACAATGAATATACATGAATAGGGGTGTACAATAAATATAATATGTTCGTGAAACGCACATCACAATATGTATCTGTTAAACACAATAGAGATAACATCGCAAGAGAAGATCCATATACCAATCCGTGATAACAATCGTGCCAGTATCAAGTAAAGTAATCTAGAGCAAGAATATAAGTCCTGACAAATATGAAACGATTAGAGAATGTACTCACCTGTCACCCTGTATGACTGATATGAATAGATGTCCGAACTGGTGTCACAGAGTCCTATTTAGAGTAAAATAGGTTATTTAAGTACTCAAAATGAAATAATGGAAATCTGTAATGCAAACTACATGATTCTAAGTTAACTAGGTCAAAGTCAACTCTTGGTCAACTTTGGTCAACTGTCTAGGTCGAACTAGGTCAACTAAGTCAAAAAAGTCAAATCAAATCAAACTAGGTCAAATTAGGTCAAGGTTGACTTACAGTTGACTTTTGGTCAACTGGTCAACTCTTGGTCCACTTAGTCAAACCTTGGTCAACTAAGAGTCAAACTATAGTTTACAAGTCTAAATAGGCTTAGCGTGTCTATTTCTAGGTCAAGTCCACTTATAGTCAACTCTGGGTCAACCTTCAAGTCAAACTATGTCAAACTTAAGCTATCAAAGGTCAATTGGTCAAACTATTGGTCCATTTGTCTTAGTATTGACTTTTGGTCAACCTAGTCAAACATAGGTCAAGTCAACTACAGCTATTGGTCATTTCTATAGCCAAAGGGTTAATACTAGACTATGGTCAAAGTCTAGGTCAACTTCTTAAGTATCTAAGCAACCATCCTTATAACTAGACTCTCAACTTCTATCCATATATATATATATATATATATATATATATATATATATATATATATATATATATATATATATATATATATATATATATAGCTACATCACAATATACTTATACATCCAACCCCATAACATTACCCTCAATGTATCACATCCTTCTACTCACATACTAGCCTATCACTTAAATACAAAATCCTCACATAACCCCAAGATATGCCCACATCATCATATCTAAAACTACTAGTATCTGATATTAACCTGGCCACTAACCAAACCTAGCATTTAATCCCAGGTAACACTCATCTCATACACAATGATGTACATCTAGGATGCGCTTCTACCTATTGCCTACGATCAAGCATACCCTTGTCTACCTCTATTTCCTTTCTCTTCCTTCCTATAGCTGTTGCATGCTGCAAGTGTTACTGCTGCTGCCCCTGATGCATTGTGTCTATTGCATTGCTGCAAAGCTAACCCCAATGCAACACCTACACATAATATATATATTTATGATACCAATAGGATATGGTATACCAAGTTGGGGTCAAGGGAACACACGGGGCTGAACCAAAATACTATATTCTAGACTAAGTATCTGATAACCATAAACTCTCAAGCTAAAATAAAACTGTCTAACTTAGAAAATCCATGAATACTCAACAATCTGAACCAAAAGGCAATGAGCAAACACCTATATCCAACTAAAATCAGAACCAATATTTAACCTACATCTCAGTCCTCTCAAAACTGTGAAACTTAAACCTGAGAATCAATTCTTAACCCAACTAAATCTAAACCCCATCCTAATGAATCCCAGACATGTATACATGTTATTTCAACACAAATTTCATTTATTAATAATTTAAATACATTTTAAACTCAAAAACCTTGAACTGAAACATGTATCAGTAAAGGCATTAGTAAATAGGGTTCGACCTTAAATTCGTTTTGAAAAACCCATGAATCCTACTAATTAACATGTGCAGTCATGAGTACACATAGTATGTGTCATGGTGGTCAACTTCGTATCCAATAACTGGACACGAACGTGTCCTAACAGAGAGAACACACACACAGACACTAAACGTACAGGCAGTCTCGTACACGTGTGCGAGTCGGGCCAGGACACGATACACGACACACGACACGAGACACCTCATGGTCATACCTAAGGGTTTGCCAAGTATAGGGCTTCGTGTCTGACACCCTGACACACGACCATAATGTGTCCAGAAGTGACACGAACCCCGTGTCAGTAAGCCCTGTGCGTGTGTAACAGTGTAGTGTAGAATTAGTGCGCTCGTGTTTTCGCCCTCGACACGACACGAAACCACCCCAAATTTTATAAGCACAGTGTCAGTCATGTCCCCGACCTTCCCTTAAAGTTTCGTGTCAAGACATTGCGTGTCGTGTCCGCAATCAGTGTCGAGCAGCAGGGCAGCCATGCTAGCCCCGTACGGTGTCTCGTACTGCGAGTCTGACCCTATTTTGGACACGGACACAAGTGTCCTCGTGTTCAGAATTAGAGATTATTAATCCCTACCAATAGGGCTACACTACTATGTAATTAGTTTTCGAAATTAGTAAAATTTATTCCATTCAAGTATTTCATCAAACAACCATTTAATTACACATATACGTGTCCGATACGGACACGATATGGACACGAATTCCTACCAAACTTGGGCTACACCTAGGAAAACCCTAAATGGATGCATCTATGGAAAGAAATTGGGAATTTATAGGTGTTTGTAGGATTTTACCTATTGAGGGTGAAACCTTAATGAAAAGAGCCTCGACTCGACGTCTTCCTTGATTTGCTACGGTTCAAACGTCCTCAAACCTCGCTAGCAAGCACCCACAAGTCTCCTCTAATGTTGGGGATGATGATGCAATTGATTTGGATCAAATTGGACTTAATTTGGATATTTGGGGAAGGATTTTGGGAAGGAACAATTAGGGTTCTAAGAAATTGTAAAAAGGGACAAAGGTTTCTAAGTGTGACACTTATAGGTGGGGGGGCACTTGATGGCTGCCATGGATAAATTAGGGTTAGGTTTTAGTTCTAGATGAGTGGCTAGGAGTTGTCCACCCAATTCTAGGCCTTCCTATTGGTTCAACTAGTCATAGGCTTCCTTTTTCACAAATATCCTAAGAGCAAATATCTTCCCTAGAAATATCTAGATATTAATAATCATGACATTACTAGGTTACACTAATCATTACTCTAAGATCAAGGCTAATCTAGATTAGGCTAAGTTTCTAGGTTAAGTCTCAAATAATTAACTAGCACATATTTAATTAATATAATTTATAATTTTACAAAATTGTCAAAATAAACAAAATACCCTTTGGCTAAAAAGTTGTAATTAGTCATCCTAATCACATGACTAGGCTCCCTTGGTCATGGTTAGTCTCTAGGCTTAGCCAACTCTAGGGTTACACTAGTCAATCATCAAAATCACAAGTCGTGGTTTTAAATAGTTTTAAATTAACTAAAAATTACCAAAAATCATAACATGGTTTAAATATCATTATTAAATGATTATAATTACAAAATTTTAAAATTACCCTTATTTTAGAAACTGGGTGCTACAGAGGTTGAAAGGAGCTTGCTTGCATAGATTGGAGCTCATTTGGCCATTGCTATTGGAAGAGGACTTCTCATTTTGGAGCTTTTGATTGAGATATACTCTCAATAGGTAAATCCCATCAAAACCCTTCAAATCTCTGATTTCTTTCCATAGCTGCATCCATCTAGGTGTCCCCTAGTCGTAGAGTGAGTTTGGTAGGAATTGGTATTGTTTTGATGTGAGTGTCGGACACGTATCAGTGTCCTATGACACGTGTTTGACGAAATGCCATAGTGACTGTTTTATTCTTATTTTCTACAAGTAAATATATGTTTTTGTAGCCCTACACGTGCTGATCACATATCACTGACACTGAGCACGATTCTATGCCGTGTTCGTGTCTAAAATAGACACGAACATGCCCACACGAGCCCGTGCGCAGTGTCCTGCTGCTCGGGGCTTACTGCGGATACGACATGGCTCGAGAAAGGCTGACACTTGGTGGATATGAGGGGACAGTATCTACGAAGTCTCGCAGGCCCACGTGTCGTATCAGACACGAAATCTTTCGTGCACTGTAACTGAACCCGTACGATCCCACGTCTGATACACATGTCATACAACGTGTGGACACGGTGTGGACACCTCGTATTGTGTCCATTGTGTAGCCCTATATGTGGGCTACGTGTGGACGTGAGTACGTGTCATATTGTGGCTCGTGTCGTGGACACGAGACTCTGACACGCTCGCACGAGGCTGTCTGTGTGTTTTTGTTGCTGTGTGTTTATATTCGTTTAGACACATCGTGTCCAACAATATGGACACGAGACACCCTCCCCTGACACGTATGACATACATGACACACCTGTGCACATTATTTTGACATAAAATTTGGGTTTGAAAATGATTTGGGTTTGCATGGTCGGTTTCATATATTGTCTGATACTTGAGTTCATGTATTGAGTTTTAATCAATTTTAAATATTTAATAGCATGAATTTAAATGATGAATTCAATTGCAAATGTAAACTGAAATGCCATGTTATATATGGGTTATATTTGGGCTTTCAAATTGGGTTTTGTTGATGATGATTTCATATTGAATTGTTATTTGGGATTTGGGTTTTGATCAACTGAGTTGAGGGTTAGTTTTTGTATTTCCTAAGACTAACCCCCTTCACTCTTGCTTTGACACCACACACTCTTCACTAACCTGCTGCTACTTGACACATTGATAACACACGCATCCTATCACTTATTGATACACTTACACTTGTGACACCTTGTCACAGTTTATATCCCCCTTTATGCTACATTTAACCCTCAACACACACCCTATATATATATATATATATATATATATATATATATATATATATATATATATATATATATATATATATTTTCCCTATATATATATATATATATTTTTTTTTTCCCCTATATATATATTTTTTTTCCCTCTTTATATATATATATATATATATATATATATATATATATATATATATATATATATATATATATATATATATATAATGTGAATATAGGATAATGTGAATTACCTAAGTTTGACTGCTAAAAGTTAACTGAGGTAGATGAATGTAAATATGTATGTGTGCATCTAGGTATCATATGTATCCATGTATAATACAATATATGAATGAATGTAATAAATGAAATGTATGTAAGGTATAATAATATGTATATATAAATGCATGAATAAATGAATGTAATGTAATGTATGAAACATAAGCATGTATGAATGTATACATGTATGTTATGTATCCATGTATGTAATGTGTGGATACATGAATGCAATGTATGTATAAATACATGAATCCAAATATATATGTATCAATGAATGTATGAATGCAAACATGTATGTATGCAAGCATGTATGCAAGTATCTAATGTATGCAGGTAGGTAATTTAATGTAGTGTAGCATAGGCATACATGATATGTAATGTATGCCTACATGTTATGAACAATGAATGTAATGTACGTATTTATATGGTATTGTACCTATGGGAATGTGTTATAGGATATGGTTATAAGTTGAGAGTTTAGACTATAATATGACCCGATAGGCCTATTTAGGCACACCTTGACTAGCTACTTGACTAAGTTGACCAAAGTCAACTATGGGTTAAACTTGACCTAAAATTGACTAACCTAGACTAGTTGACCAAACCCTAGATAGTTTGGCCACAATTGACTATAGTTGACCTAGTTTGACTATATAGTTGACCAGAGTTGACCAAGAGTTGACTTTAGCCTAGATCGACCTAGAATCATGTAGTATGCATTGTAATCTATAGTTTTACCTTATTGGACATGTTGTGACATGTGTTGCTCTAAATAGGACTCATTTACTCTGATTTGGACATCTATTCTCATCGAACATACATGATATCCGGCGAGTACATTCTCTGATCATTTCATACTTGCTAGGACTTATATTCTTGCTCTAGATTACTTTACTTGATGCTGTCATATTGGTAGAACGGATTGGTACTATATGGATCTTTTCATGGGATGTTATCCCCCTCGGGAGCGTCGGGTACATCATGTCATGTGCGTTTCACTTTTATCATGTACTCCTGTGCTTTCACTATTCATGTATACTCTTGTGATTCATGTACTCTCATATTCATAGAGCCCTCATATATAACTTAATGTGCACTCATTTATGAGCCCCCATGTGAAGTCATTTATAATAACATAACCTGTATAGATCCTTGTGTATTGATTGGGGTACGGAGGAGTAGAAATAGTCATGTGAACAATTTAAAGTAGTGTAATCATGTACAACTCAGTAGTATAATCATGTATTGATCAAGCCGTTCACATGCCTATCTTGTGCTCTAAACTACTAGTCACTTGTAGTTCTTTACTTATAGTAGATATTTCCAGTACAGTTATCTCTCTCTTTTTCATGTACATTTATTTCAGCGATTCATGTATCTTACTCTTTTGTATGCTTTATATTCCTGTCATGATATAAACTGTTGAGATTTTGTGCTTGTTCCTGTCCTGACTAGACCTGTTGAAATATTACAGATGACACCGAGGAGTTCTGTCCTACGTACTATGGAGTAGCCCTAGATGACACTTGCGAGCTGGACTCCCAGGAGGACCCAGTCCTTGCAGAGGAGATAAGCCTAGTAGTCTAGGCTAGTTGGCTGGACTAGTTATCTTACTTTATTGTCTTGTCTTTACTTTGACTTTGAGATGTATATATTCTGGTTGTTGTTGTTGTTGAGATGTTATGTCTTAGACACTTAGACTTCTTCTCTTCTGTTTGTATTTCATTTGGTGATATCTATCTTATCTTATCAATCTGATCGTACCATTCTACCTTAGCTTGTGATTGAGTTATACCTTCTGCATTGTCCTCCGATTGGAGAGTATATTTGTGCAGTTATATCATATCATGTTAGATGTATGTGACCTAGGACAGCGTTCTACCATCGATACTACGGCGTAGGCTGGACGTACCAACTTCTCGTGCCCCAACACTGGGTGCGGGTCGTGACACATTTTTAGTGGTGGCCCATGCAGGTCTAGATTTTGTAGTGGTATTCGAACTAGAGTATCATTACAGCCTGCAGTAGGATATAGGATATAGTTTTGAGGTACTCAATCACATTAGAAAAACTCTTATCTAATTCCTGCCACCAAAATTCTTGCTGATTAATTGCTTCCTTTAAAATAAACTGTCCTCCTTTGATTATATCGCTTCATTCTCAGTAATTGATTTCTTGTTGATCTGCCTCCAGGATGGTGCAGACACGATCCCATCGCTCCGGCCAGAGGGATACTACAGAGAGGTCTGCCACCTCTCGTTCGGCTTAGCCCGGTCAGGCAGCTCCTGTGGTACCTTCTTATGTCGGAGCTTCTACCGCATTCGGGGGTGCACCTTCGTATGTTACGAGGCCTTCCTCGATTATTCTGGAGATGTTTCAGCAGCCGCCTTCGGGAACGATCGACGCCGCCTAGCTTTTTTGCCTTCTTCCAGTGGATGGTGGAGGCCCAGCAGCGCCAGGCTGCCGATATTAGGCAGGGCATTGATAATGCCCATCAGTTGGCTATGACGACTGTGGAGAGAGTTAATGCGCAGCCGCAGGGTGGCCAGATCTAGCAGTATCAGCAGAGGACGCCAGGCATCCAGGAGTTTCAGAAGATGCATCTGAGGGATTTTTGAGGCACAGAGGGGATCTTATATGCTGACGATCGGATCGAGCATATCGAAAAGATATTCTGGCTGGCGGAGATACCAGCCCGACTTTAGATTGAGACAGTAGGCAGCCAGATGCAGGACCTGGCTTGCACCTGGTATCGGACGGACCCGAGGGTCGGTACAGAGGTGTTTGCCATTAAATATCAAGAACAAAAAAAAATTACAGATAAATTGAACTTGATTGCAAACTCACTTGTACAAGGGAAAGCCTAGAAAGAAACCCTCGAAAACAATCTAAGTATAATTGTTTATTTTTTATTCTGGGGGGTCACGATGGAGGCTCGGGAAAGTGTATCAACTCTGCCTTACTCTTTGGACCATCGGACACAGTCTTTGCTCTCGAAGAAATTGCCCTTCGTAGGTTGCCAGCCTTTTACATGGGTGTAGTACCCTGCTATTGATAGTAATTTTGGAATAAAGGATATTTTGAGCCGCATAGATGGCCACGTGGCCACGTGACTGCAACAACACATGAAGACTCGCTCTTTGGCTGCCAGTTGGTGGTTTGTTGAGATTTCTTTGTTGGAGCAAATCTGGGTGGTTGAGACTTGGTCAAATTTTCATGTGTCCCTCCATAACAGAGTAAAATCAATCTTCTGCAGCTCGGATCAACTTGGCTGCATGTGGTACCAAGAGTCTTTCTTCTGCGGCCTGGATCGGCTTGGCCGCATCAAATCTTAAGAGCCTTCCTTCTGCGGCTCGGATCATCTTGGCTGCATGAGGTCTCAAGAGTCTTCCTTTTGTGGCTCAAATTGGCTTGGCCGCATGAGGTCTTCAAGAGACTTCCTTCTGCGGCTCAGATCATCTTTGTCGCATGAAGTCTAAAGAGTCTTCCTCCTGCGGCTCAAGTCTACTTGGCCGCATGGGGTCTCCAAGAGCCTTGCTTCTGTAGCTCTAGTCTACTTTGCCGTATGGGGTCTCCAATCCCTAAACTGATCTTCATCCATCCAGAGGCTGATTGCGGAGAGCAACTTCTTCTGGCAGATATCAATCAAGGAGCTTTCGGGATTGCCTTGGGGCAATCTCATTGCGGTTTGGCGGAACCGCTCGATATAGTTCCTTGTTAGCTCCCTCTTCCCATGAGCGACGTCCATGAGAGACGACATTGTCACAACATGTCCTACTTCGTAGAATCTCTCTAGGAATATGTGATTGAAGCCGTCAAATGAATGGATGTAATTATCAGGAAGGTTGCGGTACCAGTCGAACGCGATCCCCTCCAATGCTCCGATGAATAATTTGTGAGGATGGTATCGCTATGCGGCAAATGGTCGGTTGTGACCTCAAAATAAGTCATGTACTGACTAGCAGAGGTCTTTCCGTCATACGAATCAATATGAAACGATTTATACCATGGCAGAAAATGAACATCTATCCACGCAACGGGATACGACTGCCGTATTCTGAGGTCCCGGGAGAAGTCTCGGGCATTGAACATTGCTCGAAGCTCCTGGACTTCCCTTCTTGCCTCCCTAGCTTTGTCTGCAACTGAATGAACGGATGCTCCTAAAGGATTACCACCCAAAGGAGGAGCGGTCGTGTTAGAATCCTTATTGACTGCGGGTTCCAAGCTTGTTTGTCCAGGCGTCCTTGCCGGTTGAGTCGGCAAGGCAGCTTTGATTTCGTCTACTGACTTGACCAGGGACAGGAGCATGGCTTCAAGTACTTCTAGACGTAGCTGATCAGTAGGTCCTTCTTGGTCATCGTCGGCCATAAAGACTGTCCGTACGTGGGTAGACGTGGAAGGGACCGTAGATGAGGTGCTCTATGTGTCGTACCCTTGTACAGAGAAATCGTCGGGGAACGTCGAAATGTCCTCTTCTTCAGACTCGAAAAGGGTGCTACCCCCTGTACAGGAAGCCGCATCGTCTTGTAACCCCACTTTTCCAATTCATAAATTTTTGGATTATTTTAATATTTTTATATTCAAGTTTGATTAAAATGCTTAAATGTTATTGTGGAATTATTATGTCATAGTTAATTAATTAATGATTTGGAAGCAACAATTGGAGTCTCTCAAGTCTCCTAACTAATTAGTATGGTCTTCCAACTCTAACAACTTTTTCCAACCTCTCTAACTAAGGTGGTCCCACTTTTCTAACAACCTAACAAATTTCTAACAGAATTAGGGATATTATGTAAATAAATTCTAGTGGAGGGATATAATTACAAATTAGCCATCCATTTCCTAACACTATAAGTTACTGGTTGAGAAAGGAAATCCCACACTCTTCTCGAGCTCCATAAGCCAGAGCTCATTTTCTTCCACCCCCAAATTTTTGAATCTAACCCTAGCCCTAATTTCTTTCTCCTGGCGATAGCGAGGTCGGTGGCGGCCATCCGTGTAGCGGCGGGCAGCGGCGACTGAGACTCTGCACTAGCTCCCCCTCCGGTGATCCATGGCGACGGTGACGGGAGCCCTACTCTCCGACGATTGAGAGTTCGACGATCGACGACGATTCCTTCTCCCTTGTGATAAAGGCGTGGAGATCATCTTCCTCGATGTGCTTCTTCGCGAGCTCATCTCCGGTGTCTTGTGCGAGACGACGACCGAGCGAGTCTCCGGCGACTGAAGACGAAGTCATCCTCCTTTCTGGCGGCGCCACCTTCACAACAAAGTTTTGACACCATACGGCCCGATCGGCGGCGAGTTCTTCCTCAGTGAGCTTCTTCGACAACGAAGTTCGTCTTCACGACGACGACGACGATCACAAGTTTGTTGTCTTTTTCGATCCAGCTAGCTCGCAGTCCTTTCTGGTGAGTACTTAATCTATATTTTTTCATTTTATTTATTTTAAGGATCCGATTGGGTGTTGATGTATTGATCGATCAAGGAATTTTCCTTGTTGAAATGGTAATAGGAACTGATGCGAACAGCAGGGATCGAGGGATTGTTGAGTGTGCATTTTCATCAAGAATTGTTCAGATATGAGGATTTTGAGTGTAGTGAAGTCCCGTGATCGTGTCCGACACGGGGAACGTGTCTCGAGGGTTCTTTTCTTCAGGTATTAATGTTACCTTTCTGCTAGTTCTTTGATCCCTAGTTTTGCTTTTTGAGTTTAAGAGTGTTGGGAAGGGTTCGTAGATTGTGTTCATGTCTTGCGTTATGTTCATGTCTTGCAATGTGTTTGTGTCTGCTCGATGATGGACGATTGATTCGTGTCCAAGATTTACTCCGATACTGTTCAGGTGTGGGCTCGTATTCAGCTGTGTTCCTCCAAATCAATGTGTGTTTGATTCCGGAGTCGGGTCAGAACCTTCCAAGATGGGGATCAAATATGATTTTTTATTCTTATATCAATTCGTTCAAATTGTAATTTTCACTGTTGGATTTTAGCTCTACGTATGTCTATGAGTCTGCTGTTAGAATTGTTATGTTGGGGCCAGTGGTAAATTAGCTCAGGGATTTTCATTCTTATGATGTTGAATGTAACTTAGCACCATGTGTAATTCATTTTCTTCTAAATTGCTAGGTTGAGTAGTTGTAGACCAAATCTGTGCTTTAAGATTTTAGAGATAAGAGTTTAATTTATGTACATGTGGCCTAAAATTTGGTATGTGTTTGTTAATTATGAAAGTGTGTTACCATTTGAATGTCTTAGTGGATTGGAAGTTGGACTAGTTTTGATTCTTCCTAGTGATTATTCGAAAGTAATTGAACCATTTTGAGCTCTAGTAGCCGACTGCAGAGAGAAGGAGTTATAGCTATTACAATTAAACTTTTGGTTTCGATAGTGAAATAGTGTTAGGACCTATTATATTTGCTGCAGTATTTTGGATACTCAAGTGGGTTGCATTGTCAGTTTGGTAGAGATGGGTATAGGGAAGTAGTATTGAATCTATTCGCATGGGCTTGGATTGAGTTAGCTTTTATACTAATACTACTGTAGTAAGTTATTTAATTTGGTAATAATGTATTTTTTTAAATATTCAAATACATTGATATATATATATATATGGTACCCTAAAATGCTTTTCTAAATATAGTTGTACTGATCAAACTAATTTTATGATAGTATGATAAATACTCTTTTTTAAAATTATAAGTTAGATGATTAATTAGTTTATGTATGTAGTAAGCTTATTGTTAGCAAGGGTTAAAGCAAGGAATATATATATATATATATATATAGTTGACCTATTTGTTAGTTAGAAATACTTAGATAATGACTTTTAACTTAATCAACTTGCACCTAAAATACAGGAGGACATCCAACTCTATTTTCTACCCTTGATCACCCGGAGCAAGGCAAGTACATTATATGGTCTTGTGCATTTACATTCATATCTTGTGCTTTTCCTGTGACACGTCATAACACGATATCATGTTCTCCTGTACTTTCATGTTCTTGTAATTACTTATGTCGGGGAGGGAAAATACACTAGCTATGTGACCAAACTTCGGTTCTAATATTCATGTAGATAGCTTAGGCCTCGCATCATGCACACGGGTCCTAAGCCGTACCGATATTCATGTACTCCTGTACATATTCCTGTACTCACCCCAACCGGTCACATAGGCTAGTTGTATTTCAAACATTGTGCACATGTCATGTCTTGTACTTTAGGTTTATGGTTTATATTTTTGTACTTCATTTCTTGTACCTTACATTCATATACTTTCATGTTCTTTTCTTGTACTTTATAGTTCATGTTCTCCTATACTCAATTTCATATCATGATGTTCTTGTTCATTACCTAAAATTGTACTTTGCTCCGCTTCTGACTGGATATGTTGCAGGTATACTTGCAGGATATTGTTCTATCTTATGGGCCAGAGCCCGGGATCTTAGCTGAGCAGGATGGAGACATGACTTAGCTAGAGGCTTCAGGTTTAGACTGTTTAGCTTTACTCTTAGATATAATTTTAGTGTTCATAGCGTATTTCATTCCTGTTGACTCTGGTACTTTGACGTTATATGGACTTGTGGATTATGGTGATCTTTCTGGGATCGTTTATAGATGCTGTGATTTGTACTTATTCATATTGACTTGTTAGTTTCCCTAGCTTGGTACAGCTTACTACGTTGAGTCTTCCAACGTAGGCTGGGCGTGTTCGATTCTTGTCCGATTATTCGGGAGTGGGTGGTGATATGTTTTTAGTGGTGGCCCATACAGGTCTGTCCTAATAGTACCTAGGTATTAGAGTACTATTGGGAGACTTGTTAAAACTTGGGAAACTTGATCACAGTATAAAAAATCGGGTACATCGGGTATATTGATATTCTATAACACTTTTTATTTTTAGGATTAGGACATTTTAACAGTTTTCTATTTTCAAATAGTTCAAAGCATGCGACACCAGAACGGTTGATCCACCTACATGAGGGTTTCGAGCCTCCACTACCTCTTGTCGCCCCTACTATCCCCATGGGTAGTACGTAGTTGACGGAGACGTTTTAAGAGTTCCTTGACACCCAGAGGAAGTAGGCCATCTTTTTCCAAGTCAGATTTATGGATACACTCTCTGAGCCAAAAAGGACTTCTGATTTTCAGACTCTTGAATCCTTGGACTTTCCCGACATCGAGCGCATATTTTGCTCCGAGGAACAAATCGAGAACCTGGAGCTGCCACTGAAGATCACCCAAGTCTCCTAGGACCCGACTCCTCTGAAGATTTGAGCTACCAGCCAGGAGATTCAGAATGTAACACGGACAATAGGACGCAACGAAAAGCTGAAGCTCATGAAGGATATGAAGACTTATGATGAATATAGCAACTACCCTAGACCCGCAAAGCGTCGCACACTCAGATGATGTTTCTTCAATCAGATCATCATCCGCATCATCAGAGGCAGATTCAGGTCACCTTCGTTATGTGTTCTGCAAGAGGATGGGACATCATGTTGACAAATGCCACAAGAGGCTCGGACTCTGTTTATATTGAGGATCTTCTGCCCACCAAATAAAGGATTGCCAGCAAGTCGCAGATCACAATGGCCAAGGAGCATTAGGATCTCAGCAGCCAGTACGCCATTCCTGCCATAGTTCTTGTACTTCAGCCCCAGCGGGAGATTCAGATTCATATCCAGTCGACGATCATTATAATTTCTGCCACCGCTCTGGACACCACTATGACGAGTGCCGAAAGAGATTGAAGCTATGCTTGTACTGCGGATCGCCTGCCCACCAAGTCAAGAATTACCCGGAGACGTTGATCATACTGCCCAAGGACGAGCACGAGGAGCACCAGGACTACAGAAAGGGGACCCGCCACTCCATATTCAGCAACTGTATGGAGCACTACCGCAAGGAACAGCAACAACAGGACAGTTGAAGAAGATAAAGTAATTCCAGTCCCGGAGGAATACTGAAGACATAAGGCTTCTCTTGCATGGTTAGAGAAAACCATGTATCGTGATTCGCAATCCAGTCTTCCCTTAAATTCCTCTTAGCCCATAGATCGTTTCTTGAAACCTCTTATTTTCTATTTTGAAACCTTGGTTGGTGTTCAAAACTTATTTCGAGATATTGTTTCCTATTCGACAAATTTGTTTTAGATCCATAATTCGATAAATATTTGGAATCCACTATTCGATACCCTGTTTCATATTCATTATTTATGGCTTTTTTTTTGCTTCTATTTGAAATTTTCCTATACGAACCATGTGTTATTCGAGATTTTATTCCTATCCAAAATTTTATTTTGAAACTTGTTTCCAATCAAAACATTGTTTGAACCTTCACTCTTATCCTGACACTTGCTTGAGATTCAGTCCCTATTCGAGACATCGTTTGAAGATTTTGTTTTCTGTTTTGAGACTTTGACTAGTTTTCTACATGAATTTTATTTCTTATTCATGACTTATTTTCTGTTTGAGATTGATCTCTATTCGCGATTTTGTTTCGACCTTGTTTGAGAATTTGTTTGTTCCATATTCACGATTCAGAACCTTGTATCATATTCGTTGATTGATACTCCTCCATTCACTCTTCGTAAACTTGTTTCTTATTCAAAATTTCTATTCAAGATTTTGTATCATATTTGTGACTTTGTTGATGTCTGATTTTCTATCTAAGATTTGTTTCCTGTTGAAATTCCTTTTCCATTCGAGGTATTGTTTGAGACTTCGTTGTCGTTCAAGATTTTGTTATACATTGATTCATGTACAAGATTTTTGGTCCTTATTTTGAGACTTTGCCTCCTATCTGATACCTTGCTTCTATGCAGCCTTCGCGGCTTTGTTACTTATTCGGGATTACGTTCCCTATACAGAATTTTGTTACCATTCCAGATATCAGTTGAGATTCCGTTTATTATTTGAAATTTCGTTCCATGTCCGAGATTTAAAATATCCTTATTTGCCCTTTGTACTTACTACTCTTTGATTAGATCCCTTGTTGCTCTTTAGTACCAATAAACCCTTGTATTCTAACAGTCAGGTAATCTCACCATTTTTGTGACTTGGACTATAGAAACTCATTTTGATTCCTTAAATTTTTTCTATGGATAAAGTTGAAAGACTATTCGATGACCTACTAGGGTGTGGCAGTGGGCGCTGCAGCCGTTATCTGGATTGTGGAGACCGAAAGTTTACTACAGCTAGCAGCGCGCTGGCAGGGAGGAGCTCAAAGTTGAAGTGATTTCAGACATTCGTAGGTTTCGGGTATTATGGAGACTTTGTCCTAAGTTTTTCATATCGTGATCTCTTGGGTTGCTTCGTTGATGATTGTTCGAAAGTGGATATATTGGATAGAATGTTCGGTAACATATCATTATTTGAGTCACGGAGCCGAAGTTCACTGCAGCCAGGTTTACCCTGGCGGGGTAGGGATTCTAAGTAAAGTGACTTCAAATATCTATATGTTTTCGAATACCATAGAGACTATGTTCCTTTTCCCTATAATTATTGATTTTTTGTGAATCACAAATCCTTACACTTTCACCAATACCTCCTGGGTGTTTCCATGCGCTTTCTTAAATCAACCCTTGCAATTTTCTTCTTGTATTTTATCGTTGGGTTATTGATTTTCACAATAAATATATCTTGCTAGATTTTGACTTTGTTCACTCGATTTTCTTTATCATACTTATATTTCGATCGTGTTTATCTAAATTTCACTTCAATCATGCCTATCCAACCGTGACTTTTTTATCATGTTCTAGCTAATTGTGCAAACTTTCGAGTCTGACCGTGCTTCGAAGATCGAGCCTTCATGATTTTACGCTTCAAGGTCGTAATTAAAATCTCTATCCCATCATTGTTAGATCACGTTATTTTCGTACTTGGTCTTGACTAAAGTTTGTCTCACTTTATATCCGACAAATTTTTGATCATTATCAATCGTGCCCTTTGATCTATTTATTTTGTTATGCTAAATCATTCAAATTGTTGTGATCTTTGTACCTAATCATTAAGCGTATTTACACGCATATCTAAAATAATTTTAAAACTTTGTGTCATTTTCTGTATCGTGTTATACCTTTGAATTTCGAGGGCAAAATTTTCTAAGGGGGAGAGATTTGTAACCCACTTTTCCAGTTCATGAATTTTTGGATTATTTTAATATTTTTATATTCAAGTTTGATTAAAATGCTTAAATGTTATTGTGGAATTATTATGTCATAGTTAATTAATTAATGATTTGGAAACAGCAATTGGAATCTCTCAAGTCTCCTAACTAATTAGTATGGTCCCCCAACTCTAACAACTTTTTCCAACCTCTCTAACTAAGGTGGTCCCACTTTTCTAACAACCTAACAAATTTCTAACAGAATTAGGGATATTATGTAAATAAATTCTAGTGGAGGGGTATAATTGTAAATTAGCCATCCATTTCCTAACACTATAAGTTACTGGTGGAGAGAGGAAATCCCACACTCTTCTCGAGCTCCACAAGCCAGAGCTCATTTTTCTCCACCCCCAAATTTCTGAATCTTACCCTAGCCCTAATTTCTTCCTCCTGGCGATGGCGAGGTCGACGGCGGCCATCCGCGTAGCGGTAGGCAGTGGCGACTGAGACTCTGCGCTAGCTCCTCCTCCGGTGATCCATGGCGACGGCAACGGGAGCCCTACTCTCCGGCGATTGAGAGTTCGACGATCGGTAGCAATTCCTTCTCCCTTGTGATAAAGGTGTGGAGATCATCTTCCTCGACGTGCTTCTCCGCGAGCTCATCTCTGGCGTCTTGTGCGAGATGGCGACCGAGCGAATCTCCGACGACTGAAGACGAAGTCATCCTCCATTCTGGCACCGCCACCTTCACAGCAAAGTTTTGACACCGTACGGCCCGATCAACGGCAAGTTCTTCCTCAGCGAGCTTCTTCGACAACGAAGTTCGTCTTCACGACGACGGCGGCGATCACGAGTTCGTTGTCTCTTTTGATCCAGCTAGCTCGCGGTCCTTTCTGGTGAGTACTTAATCTATATTTTTCTATTTCATTTATTTTAAGGATCCGATTGGGTGTTGATGTATTGATCGATCAAGGAATTTTCCTTGTTGAAATGGTAATAGGAACTGATGCGAATAGCAGGGATCGAGGGATTGTTGAGTGTTCCATTTTCATCAAGAATTGTTCAGATATGAGGATTTTGAGTGTAGTGAAGTCCTGTGATCGTGTCCGACACGGGGAACGTGTCTCGAGGGTTCCTTTCTTCATGTATTAATGTTACCTTTCTGCTGATTCTTTGATCCCTATTTTTGCTTTTTGAGTTTGAGAGTGTTGGGCAGGGTTCGTAGATTGTGTTCGTGTCTTGCGTTGTGTTCGTGTCTTGCATTGTGTTTGTGTCGGCTCGATGATGGATGATTGATTCGTGCCCAAGATTCAGTCCGATAGTGTTCAGGTGTGGGCTCGTGTTCAGATGTGTTCCTCCAAATCAATGTGTGTTTGATTCTGGAGTCGGGTCAGAACCTTCCAAGATGGGGATCGATTATGATTTTTCATTCTTATTTCAATTCGTTCAAATTGTAATTTTTACTGCTGGATTTTAGCTCTATGTATGTCTATGAGTTTGCTGTTAGAATTGTTATGTTGGGGCCAGTGGTAAATTAGCTCAGGGATTTTCATTCTTATGATGTTGAATGTAATTTAGCACCATGTGTAATTCGTTTTCTTCAAAATTGCTGGGTTGAGTAGTTGTAAACCAAATCCGTGCTTTAAGATTTTAGAGATAAGTGTTTAATTTATGTGCATGTGACCTAAAATTTGGTATGTGTTTGCTCATTAAGAAAGTGTGTTACCATTTGAATGTCTTAGTGGATGGGAGGTTGGACTAGTTTTGATTCTTCTTAGTGATTATTCGAAAGTAATTGAACCATTTTGAGCTTTAGTAGCCGACTGCAGAGAGAAGGAGTTATAGCTATTACAATTAAACTTGGTTTCAATAGTGAAATGGTGTTAGGACCCATTATATTTGCTGGAGTATTTTGGATACTCAAGTGGGTTGCATTGTCAGTTTGGTAGAGATGGGTATAGGGAAGTAGTATTAAATCTATTCGCATGGGCTTGGATTGAGTTAGCTTTTATACTAATACTACTGTAGTAAGTTATTTAATTTGGTAATAATGTATTTTTTTTAAATATTCAAATACATTGATATATATGGTACCCTAAAATACTTTTCTAAATATAGTTATACTCATTAAACTAATTTTATGATAGTATGATAACTACTCTTTTTCAAAATTATAAGTTAGATGATTAATTAGTTTATGTATATAGTAAGCTTATTGTTAGCAAGGGTTAAACCAAGGAATATATATATAGTTGACCTATTTGTTAGTTAGAAATACTTAGCTAATGACTTTTAACTTAATCAACTTGTACCTAAAATGCAGGAGGACATCCAGCTCTATTTCCTACCCTTGATCACCCGGAGCAAGGCAAGTACATTCTATGGTCTTGTACATTTACATTCATATCCTGTGCTTTTCCTGTGACACGTCATGACATGATATCATGTTCTCCTGTACTTTCATGTTCTTGTACTTACTTGTGTCGGGGAGGGAAAATACACAAGCTATGTGACCAAACCCCGGTTCTAATATTCATGTAGATAGCTTAGGCCTCGCATCGTGCACGCGGGTCCTAAGTCGTACCGATATTTATGTACTCCTGTACATATTCCTGTACTCACCCCAGCCGATCACATAGGCTAGTTGTATTTCAAATTTGTGCACATGTCATGTCTTGTACTTCAGGTTTATGGTTTACATTCTTGTACTTTATTTCCTGTACCTTACATTCATGTACTTTCATGTTCTTTTCCGGTACTTTATAGTTCATGTTCTTTTGTACTCATTTTCATATCATGATGTTCTTGTTTATTACCAAGAATTTTACTTTGCTCCTCTCCTGACTGGATATGTTGCAGGTGTACTTGCAGGATATTATTCTATCTTATGGGCCAGAGCCCGGGATCTTAGCCGAGCAGGATAGAGACATGACTTCGCTAGAGGCTTCAGATTTAGACTGTTTAGCTTTACTCTTATATACGATTTCAGTATTTATAGCGTATTTCATTCCTGTTGACTCTGGTACTTTTACGTTATATGGACTTCTGGATTATGGTGATCTTTCTGGGATCATTTATAGATGCTGTGATTTGTACTTATTCATATTGACTTGTTAGTTTCCCTAGCTTGGTACAGCTTACTATGTTGAGTCTTTCAACATTGGCTGGGCATGTCCGATTCGTGTTCGATTATTCTGGAGCAGTTCATGATACGTCTTGGCGAAGGTGGTCACCCTCAGGGACGTCCACGTCTGTTGCGTAATTCCAGTGGATCGCTACCCCCTATGTATGCTCTTGGAACACCGGGTTGTCATATATATTGAGGGGACTACTACCCCCAGCTTGATCTACCCCCAGGGAGGCCGAGGGTTCACCCCCGGGTATTGGAAGCTTCTTTGTGGATCGAGTGCCTAGGTAGACACCCCTTACGGTTGTCGACGACAATCCTCCAGATGAGAGTTTCCTTGCAGTGCTGGCTGAGATTACCGGGCTAAAAGAGCCTGTCTTCTTTTCTCCCTTGCTGGGAAGAACCTTCCGAGTTGAATTACAGGAGGCGAAAGGAAATTTCTCGTCTTCCGAAATTTGTACCTGTTCCTCAAGTGGTTGTCGGACAGGTGTTGGCTGGTGCAGTCGTTGAAAAACAGACTGTCGATCTTCAGGTGCTGCTGACTTGTCGCAGCAGCAGTTGATGATGACCTGGGTGCAACGACGTCTCGAAAAGGGCTCATCACATGCCAAGGTTGCTTTTTTCTCCTTGCGTTTGTGAGTAATCACCTCTCGCAAGTCGATAGCAGACTGATCTACCTTTGTATCCAATTTTTGGGCTCGGGTATCCCGAGCACACGGGTGCGTAGGTATCATGTTTGCTCCCTGATCCGAGGCTAGTAAAAGCACTTGCTCTCGATCGTTAGAGGGAGACTTTTGAGACCCACCCTATTCGTTAGCCCTGGGGGACTGGACGCGGGTGGTTTTGTACAACTTTCCATCAGGAGCCCGTATAACAGTTAACGGTGCCCGCTGACGGTCAGCAGCTTGGACAGTTGACTGGGCTTGTTGGGCCTGCACTGCCCTAGACTTCTTCGATTTAGCACCTGAAGGTGCATAGTAAGAAGAGTCCAGATTGGAATATTCCACATTCTTAATGGGCCGTATGGGGTCGGGCCCGTATGAGAGACGGTCGAACACAGAGCTTTTGACAGGGCCTCATGAGACATCATGTCTGTGGCCAGGATTGGTTGCCGCGTGGGCCATCTTCCTACGGCCAGAGTTGGCTGCCGCATGGGTCATCTGCTTGCGGCCAGAGTTGGCTGCCGCATGGGCCATCTGCCTGCGGCCAGAGTTGGCTACCGCATGGGCCATCTGCCCATCTCTCTTATGCGGCCTCTTTCTCGTCTGCATAGATTTCCCTTGTGCCCCCCAAAAGCTCAGCATCGTAGTATTTTTCTTTGCTGGATTTGGGGATAGTGGGGTTTTCTACGGTCGAAAGCAAGGCTGCAGGAGATCTTTGATCACTGTCTTTGGCCACAGAAGGAGCTTCTTCGAGAACCTGGTCAGGGGCAACAGTTTTGTGCTTCGACGTCCTGCGGGTTCTCTTTGGGTTGGCTCGCTTTGGCGACGGGATGGCGCTCCCTTCAGAGAGCATTTCTTTGAATGCTCGTTGGTCAAAACGAACCACGAGCATTTGCTGCGTAGAGCCGAGTTTGGACGCGTCGGATTGCATCACCAACTTCTCATCAGGGGAGAGGGAAGTCTCCAGCAGAGTCGCCATCGTGTTTGCCATTAAATATCAAGAACAAAAAAAATTATAGATGAATTGAACTTGATTGCAAACTCACTTGTACAAGAGAAAGCCTAGAAAGAAACCCTAGAAAAAAAATCTAAGTACAATTGTGTAGTTTTTGATTCTGGGGGTGACGATGGAGGCTCGGGAAAGTGTAGCAACTCTGCCTTACTCCTTGGACTATCGGACACAGTCTTTGCTCTCGAAGAAATTGCCCTTCGTAGGTTGCCAGCCTTTTGCATGGGTGTGGTACCCTGCTATTTATAGTGATTTCGGAATGAAGGATATTTTTAGCCGCATAGATGGCGACGTGGCCACGTGACTGCAACAGCACATGAAGACTCACTCTTTGGCTGCCAGCTGGTGGTTTGTTGAGGTTTCTTTATTGGAGCAAATCTGGGTGGTTGAGACTTGGTCAAATTGCCATGTGTCCTCCCACAACAGAGTAAAATCAATCTTCTGCGGCCCGGATCAACTTGACCGCATGCGGTACCAAGAGTCTTTCTTCTGCGGCCTGGATCGGCTTGGCCGCATGAAATCTCAAGAGCCTTCCTTCTGCGGCTCGGGTCATCTTGGCCGCATGAGGTCTCAAGAGTCTTCCTTCTACGACTCAAATTGGCTTGGCCGCATGAGGTCTTCAAGAGACTTTCTTCTGCGGCTCGGATCATCTTGGCCACATGAAGTCTGAAGGGTCTTCCTCCTGTTGCTCAAGTCTACTTGGCCGCATGGGGTCTCCAAGAGCATTGCTTCTGCAACTCTAGTCTACTTAGCCGCATGGGGTCTTCGAGAGCCTTGCTTCTATGGCTTGAGTCTACTTAGCCGCATGGGGTCTCCAAGAGCATTCCTTCCACGGCTTGGTTTCACTTGGCCGCATGGGATCTCCAGGAGCCTTGCTTCTGCGGCTCGAGTCCACTTAGCCGCATGGGGTGATGATCCGCATAAATACAGACTACCTTGGTGGTGGAGCCACTGTCTTGTGGCAGCAGTAGTTGATGGCGGCTTGGGTGCAGTGATGTCCTAAAAAGGGCTCCTCACACATCAAGGTTGCTTCCCTCTCCTTGCGTTTGTGAATGACCACCTTTCGCAAGTCGAGAGCAGATTGATCTACCTTTGCATCCGCTTTATGGGCCCGGGTATCCCGAGTGCCCAGGTGCGTAGGTATCATATTTGCTCCTAGATTTGAGGCTAGTAAAAGCACTTACTCTCGATCAATGTAGGAAGACTTTTGGGACCATCATATTTGCTCCCTGATCTGAGGCTAGTAAAGCACTGCTCTCGATCATTGTAGGGAGACTTTTGGGACCATCATATTTGCTTCCTGATCTGAGGCTAGTAAAGTACTGCGCTCGATCGTTGTAGGGAGACTTTTGAGACCCACCCTGTCCGTTAGCCCTGGGAGACTGGATGCGGGTGGTTCTGTACAACTTTCCATCAGGAACCCGTATAACAGTTAACTGTGCCCGCTGACGGTCAGCAGCTTGGACAGTTGACTGGGCTTGTTGGGCCTGTACTGCCCTAGACTTCTTCGACTTAGCACCCGAAGGTGCGTAGTAGGAAGAGTCCAAGTTGGATGGAAGGAAGGGAAGTTGGTGCCCTTTTCAAAGGAGGAAAGGGGGCTCTATATATAGAATGGAGTGAGCCCTTTCTTCTTCTCCTTTCTGATATGGGACTAAAAGCAATATCCTCTTTTCTACGCTTCTATAAGAGGGATAGACTTTGGCAGCCTTCAAGAAGCTATTCAAGGAGAAGTTTTTCTCTGACACAGCTCTTGGCGCCTTAGAGACATAGTTCGAGAGTCTGGTTCAGGGGAGCCAGACAGTTGAAGAGTATGCAGGGGAGTTCTGCCGTCTGGGCAGATTCGTCGAGGGCCTCAGTGAGACGACGAAGGCCAGGAGGTTCAGGAAGGGATTGGTCAAGGAGGTCAAGTCCTTGACCAAGAGTGACCAGAGTGCACTTTTGAAGAGATTCTGGTGGGTGCCCTAGCAGCAGAGGATGATCTTGAGCTGAAACTCAAGAGAGGACGGGATACCCATGGAGCCAGCGATAGCAGAGGCCAGGCTAAGAGGCCTCACTTTCAGCAGCAGCATCAGCAGAGGCCGTTCCAGCCACAGCGGTTCCAGGGGCAAGGCCGTGCACCTTTCCAGCAGGTGCAGCAGCAGTCCATTAGTTGTACTTTCTGTAAGAAGCCGGGTCATGGATGGAATAATTGCAGGAAGAGTCTTGGTAGATGCCTACTCTGTGGTTCAGCGGAGCACCAGATGATGGAGTGTCCTATATTTTCGAGATGAGCAGTTCAGGGAGCAGGAGCCAAGGCTCCGGTAGGGCAGGCGAAGGGACCACTGTAGACTCAGCAACAGAGGTTCTTCCAGCACCAGCAGCAGGCTAGGGAAGGTCAGTAGGGGCGAGCATTCGCCATGGCAGTTGAGGATGTATAGGCTATTGGGGAGCTGATCGCAGGTTCTATTCTTCTCGATTCCATTCCAGCTTTTGCATTGTTCAATTCTGGGGCTTCCCACAGCTTTGTGTCTATATCTATTGCTATTAGACACCACCGTATTTCTGAATCGTTGTCTAGGACTTGCAAGATCACGACCAGGGGTGGCATCATCCTCGTTAATGATATTTGTAAGGATCGGAGAGTTGATTTAGGAGGCCGAGAACTGGATATGAGTCAGCTCGTGATGCCACAGCCGAACTATGATATCATGCTCGGTATGGATTGGTTGAGCAGGCACCATGCCAGTATAGATTACCGTGGGGGTAGAGTTATTTTCAGAGCACCAGGAGAGCCAGAGTTCGAGTTCACCCGACGACAGACGAAGCAGAGCAGCAGAGTTTTCTATGGAGTATCAGTTGAGGAGCAGGCAGTGCCACACCCTTTGATAGCGGAGTTCATAGACGTCTTTTCGAAGGATTTGCCAGGACTACCACCAGACAGAGACGTGGAGTTCTCTATAGACTTAGTGCCCGGCGCAGACCCAATATCCCAGCACGTCTATAGGGTGAACAACAACGAGTTGGTGGAGTTGAAGAAGCAGGTAGATAAGCTGCAGGACAAGGGCTTCATCCGATCGAGTTCTTCATCATGGGGTGCACTGGTGCTTTTTGTGCCAAAGAAGGATGGATCGGTGAGGATGTGTATCGACCATAGGACACTCAATAACCTTACAATCAAGAATAAGTATCTACTGCCATGGATCGATGATCTCTTTGATCAGTTGAGCAGAGCTAGGGTATTCTCGAAGATTGATCTGAGGTCAGGCTACCATCAGGTAAAGGTAAAGAAGGAGGATATCCCGAAGACAGCATTCTGGACGTGGTATGGCCAGTTTGAGTTCGTGATGCTGTTTGGGTTGACTAATGCCCTGGCGGTATTCATGAACCTGATGAACAAGGTGTTCCACCAGTACCTGGACAAGTTCGTGGTGGTGTTCATCGATGATATCTTGGTGTACTCAATGACCGCTGAGAGCATGTGGAGCACTTGAGAGTGGTTCTGGAGACTCACAGGAGGGAGAAGCTTTATAGCAAGCTCTCAAAGTGTGAGTTCTTTCTGGACAGAGTAGACTTCTTGGGTCATGTTGTGACTGGAGATGGAATCTCAGTTGACCCGAAGAAGGTCACGGCAGTTGAGGCTTGGGTAGCACCGAGTTCAGTCGCAGAGATCATGAGCTTCTTAGGATTGGTAGGCTACTACATGAGGTTCGTGCAGGATTTCTCCCGGGTTGCAGAGCCATTGACTAGGCCGACCCGGAAGGACATAGAGTTTCACTGGTCGGAGGAGTGTCAGGTCGCTTACGATGAGTTGAAGAAGCGGCTGACGACAGCTCTGATTCTGACATTGCCATCAGGATCAGGAGGGTTCACTATCTATAGTGACGCCTCGGAAAAGGGTTTTGGTTGTGTCTTATAGCAGCATGGGAAGGTGATTGCCTATACTTTTAGGCAGTTACGTCCCCATGAGAAGAATAACCTTACCCACGACTTAGAGTTGGCAGCAGTTATTTTTGCTTTAAAGTTATAGAAGCACTATTTATACGAAGAGCGGGTGGAGATCTTTACATATCATAAGAGCTTGAAGTATGTGTT
Organism: Iris pallida; assembly: GCA_029216955.1. Classification (NCBI taxonomy): domain Eukaryota; kingdom Viridiplantae; phylum Streptophyta; class Magnoliopsida; order Asparagales; family Iridaceae; genus Iris; species Iris pallida. The sequence goes on along the minus strand of JANAVB010015400.1, from coordinate 7,136,403 downwards.
TACACAGAAAGAGCTCAACATGAGGCAGTGCAGATAGTTGGAGTTGATAAAGGGCTTCGATATTTCCTTGCAGTATCACCCAGGAAAGGTTAACGTGGTTGCCAATACCTTGAGTAGGTATTCGACAACCATGCGGTTGACAGTGGATCGTCACTTGCTAGCAGATTTGGAGAGCCTGGGATCGAGATGATTGTGCCAGGAGTTGAGATGCAGATGTGGGGCCTTCAGATTCAGTCGAACTTGATGGAGAGGATCAAGTCGACTCAGTTTGACGATATTGCTTTACAGTGTATCCGGGAGCAGGTTCGAACATGACTGGTTGATAATGAGTTTGTTCTTGCAGAGGATGGCGCATTGAGGCACGGTTCCAGACTGTGTGTGCCCAACGGAGAGCTTCGGGAGCAGGTCATGCAGGAGGCCCACTGTTCTCAGTACTCTATACATCCAGGTGCCAATAAGATGTATAGGGATCTGAGGAAGCATGTTTGGTGGTATGGGATGAAGCGGGAGGTAGCTCGCTTCATAGCCAGATGTTTGGTCTATCAGTAGGTAAAGGCAGAGAGACAGAGGCCAGGAGGTTTGTTACAGCCATTGCCCATTCCAGGGTGGAAGTGGAAGCACATCACGATGGACTTGTTTCGGGATTGCCGCGTACACCAGGGAAGAAAGAGGCGATTTGGGTCATCGTAGACATGTTGACCAAATCGGCTCATTTTTTGCCATTTAAAGTGGGTTTGTCTACCGAGAAGCTAGCGAAGATGAACATGCGACAGATTGTCAGGATACATGGAGTTCCAGTGAGCATTGTCTCAGATCAGGATAGTCGCTTTACTTCCTATTTCTGGAGGAGTCTGTAGCTTAGCTTGGGCACTCAGCTCAAGTTCAATACTGCATACCACCCTCAGACGGACGGATAGTCAGAGAGGACTATTCAGACACTCAAGGATGTGCTGCAGACTTGTGTCATAGATTTTTGAGGATCCTGGGAGGATCACTTGCACTTAGTGGAGTTTGCATACAATAACAGTTTTCATGCCAGCATTGAGATGTCACCATTCGAGGCACTATACGGGCGTAGATGTCGTACACCCTTGTCTTGGGATAAAATTGGAGAGCAAGCTGGTTGTGGATGCAGCCGAGAAGGTGAAGCTCATCAGAGATCGACTTCGTATGGCGCAGGACAGACATCGACATTGGGGTGATAGCCACCGAAGACGTTTAGAGTTTGAGGTACAGCTTAGAGATAGGATTAGAATTAGGAGTTGTTTGTTGTGATTTTGTTTGATCATGTATGATTATTTAGTAATTTGAGACCTCATTTGTGCTGGGTTGGAGACTTGGTTTTCTTCAGGATCTCTTCGACACGTGGTACTATACGCTTCGGTGGAGGTAGAAAGCTTAGCCCGCGCTTCATCGGACCTTTCGTTATCAGCGGGAGAGTCGATGACGTATCATACAGGCTAGACTTGCCACCTGCATCAGAGGGAGTCCATAACGTATTTCACGTGTCACAGTTGAGAAAGTATATGGCAGATCCTAGCCATGTACTCGATCATTCCGAGATCGAGGTAGGACCTACTCTTAGCTATCTAGAACAGCATGTGGAGATTCTGGATAGACGAGAGAAGGTACTAAGGAACCATTTGATACCCTTGGTTCGTGTCGTATGGAGGCATCATTCTCCAGGAGAATCAACTTGGGAGCGGGAGGATGAGATGCGCGAGCGATACCCTTATCTATTTGGACCTTGAGGTATGATTTTTTATCCTTCTCATTAGTTTAGTTTCATCTTTAATTTTGAGGACAAAATTCTTTTAAGGAGGGTAGATTTGTCACTACCACATTTTAGCTTAAGGTTATTTTGGTCATTATGATTTTTTAATTATTTTATTATTTATTATATTAGTGTTGGTGATTTTTGACTTTTACTAGTTGAGACCATAGAGACTAGCCTATTGTTTGACCATGACTTTGGTGACTTAGTTAGCATGGTAGAATGGTGTTGGACCCTAATCTAACTCAAGTTGACTCAAGTTGACTTAGGTTCATGGAGAGATTGGGTGTTATGTGTTGATTGGGCTATTAGCTAAAAGGTTGAGACAACTAGCTAGTGCATTAGGCCCATAGCCTATTTCCCATTTCCTAATGAAACCCTAACCCTAATCTATATTGGCTAGCCAAGAGCAGCCATATGGAGGCCCCAACCCTCTATATAATGTCTCTTATTAGTCACTTGCCTCTTTTAGAAATCTCCTTTTGGAAACCCTAATATTTCTTCCCCAAATTGTCAAATCTCACCATTCCTCCACCAAATTGATCCCACTCACTTGCAATTGGATCCATTTCTAGAGTAGGGGTTGAAGGGAGCTTGCTTGCATAGATTAGAGCTCATTTGGCTATTGTTATTGGAAGAGGACTTCTCATTTTGAGGCTTTTGATTGAGATCTACTCTTAATAGGTAAATCCTATAAAAACCCTTCAAATCACTAATTTATTTTCATAGATACATCCATCTAGGTGTCCCCTAGCTGTAGAGTGAGTTTGGTAGGAATTGGTATTGTTTTGATGTGCGTGTCAGACACGTATCAGTGTCCTATGACACGTGTTTAAAGAAATGCCACAGTGACTGTTTTATTCTTATTTTCTGCAAGTAAATATATATTTTTGTAGCCCTACACGTGCTGATCACATATCACTGACACTGAGCACGATTCTGTGTCGTGTTCATGTCCAAAATAGACACGAACACGCCTGCACAAGCCCGCCCGCGGTGTCCTGCTGCTCGGGGCTTACCGCAGACACGATACGGCTCGAGGGAGGCTGACAGTTGGTGGACACATGGGGACAGTGTCTGCGAACACAACCCCCGAGTCTCGCAGTCCCTCGTGTCATATCGGACACGAAATCCTTCGTACACTAGTAATGCACTGTGCCTGAACCCGTACGATCCTGCGTCTGATACGCGTGTCGTACAACATGTGGACACGGCATGGACACCTCGTGTTGTGTCCATTGTGTAGCCCTACATGTGGGCTACGTGTGGACACGAGCACGTATCGTGTTGTTGATTATGTCGTGGATACGAAACTCTGACACGCCCGTACGAGGCTGTGTCTATGTGTTTCTGTTACTGTGTGTTTATTTTCGTATGGACACCTCGTGTCCAACAATGTGGACACGATACACCCTCCCCTGACACGTATGACATGCATGACACACCTGTGAACATTGTTTTGACATAAAAAATTGGATTTCGAACTGATTTGGGTTTGCATGGTCGGTTTCATATATTGTCTGATACTTGAGTTCATGAATTGAGTTTTAATCGATTTTAAATGTTTAATAGCATGAATTTAAATGATGAATTTAACTGCAAATGTAAACTGAAATGCCGTGTTATATCTGGGTTACATTTGGGCTTTCAAATTGGGTTTTGTTGATGATGATTTCATATTGAATTGCTATTTGGGATTTTGGGTTTTGATCAACTAAGTTGAGGGTTAGTTTTTGCATTTCCCTGAGACTAACCCCCTTCACTCTTGGTTTGACACCACACACTCTTCACTAACCTGCTGCTACTTGACACATTGATAACATACACATCCTATCACTCTTTGATACACTCACACTTGTGACACCTTGTCACAGTTTACATCCCCCTTTATGCTACATTTAACCCTCTACACATACACCATATATATATATATATATATATAATGTGAATATAGGATAATGTGAATTACCTAAGTTTGACTGCTAAAAGTTAACTGAGGTAGATGCATGTAAATATGTATGTATGCATCTAGGTATCGTATGTATCTATGTACAATACAATATATGAATGAATGTAATGAATGAAATGTATGTAAGGTATAATAATATGTATATATAAATGCATGAATAAATGAATATAATGGAATGTAATGTATGAAACATAAGCATGTATGAGTGTATACATGTATGTTATGTATTCATGTATGTAATGTGTTTATAAATACATGGATGCAAATATATATGTATCAAAGAATGTATGAATGCTAACATGTATGTATGCAAGTATCTAATGTATGCATGTAGGTAATTTAATATAGTGTAGCATATGCATACATGATATGTAATGTATGCCTTCATGTTATGAACATTGAATGTAATATATGTATTTATATGGTATTGTACCTATGGTAATGTGTTATAGGATATGGTTACAAGTTGAGAGTTTAGACTATAGTATGACCCTATAGGCCTATTTAGGCACACCTTGACTAGCTACTTGACTAAGTTGACCAAAGTCAACTATGGGTCAAACTTGACCTAAAATTGACTAACATAGACTAGTTGACCAAACCCTAGATAGTTTGACCACAGTTGACTATAGTTGACCTAGTTTGACTTATAGTTGACCAGAGTTGACCAAGAGTTGACTTTGGCTAGATTGACCTAGAAATATGTAGTATGCATTGTAATCTACAGTTTTACCTTATTGGACATGTTGTGACCTGTGTTGTTATAAATAGTACTCATTTACTCAGATCTGGACATCTATTCTCATCGGACATACATGATATCAGGCTAGTACATTCTCTGATCATTTCATACTTGCTAGGACTTATATTCTTGCTCTAGATTACTTTACTTGATGCTGTCAGGTTGGTAACACGGATTGGTACTATATGGATCTTTTCATGTGATATTATCCCCATCGGGAGCATCGGGTACATCTTGTCATGTGTGTTTCACTTTCATCATGTACTCCTGTGCTTTTACTATTCATATATACTCTTGTAATTCATGTACTCTTATGTTCACAGAGCCCTTATGTATAACTTTATGTGCACTCATTTATGAGCCCCTATGTGAAGTCATGTACAATAACATAACCTGTCTAGATCCTTGTGTATTGATTGGGGTACGGGAGAGTAGAAATAGTCATGTGAATGATTCCAAGTTGTGTAATCATGTACAACTCAGTAGTGTAATCATGTATTGATCAAGCCGTTCACATGCCTATCTTGTACTCTAAATCGCTAGTCACTTGTAGTTCTTTACTTATAGTAGATATTTCCAGTACAGTTATCTCTCTATTTTTCATGTACATTTCTTTCAGCGATTCATGTATCTTACTCTATTGCATGTTTTATATTCATGTCATGATATGAACTGTTGAGATTTTGTACTTGTTCCTGTCCTGACTGGACTTGTTAAAATATTATAGATGACACCGAGGAGTTCTGTCCTACGTACCATGGAGCAGCCCTAGATGACACTTGTGAGCTGGACTCCCAGGAGGACCCAGTCCTTGCAGAGGACATTACCCCAGTAGTCCAGGCTAGCTAGCTAGACAAGTTATCTTACTTTATTGTCTTGTCTTTACTTTGACTTTGAGATGTATATATTCTAGATGTTGTTGTTGTTGAGATGTTATGTCTTAGACACTTAGACTTCTTCTCTTCTGTTTGTATTTCATTTGGTGATATCTATCTTATCTTATCTATCTGATCGTACCATTCTACCTTAGCTTGTGATTGAGGTATACCTTCTGCATTGTCCTTCGATTTGAGAGTATATTTGTAGAGTTATATCATATCATGTTAGATGTATGTAACCTAGGACAACGTTCTACCGCCGACACTGCGGCGTAGGCTGGACGTACCCACTTCTCGTGCCCCTACACTGGATGCGGGTCATGACACATGACCCCACTAGGGCTATGCTGGCTCCGCCAGTATATAGAAAGCTCGAGGACGGACAAAGAAAATTACAACACCAAAATTATTTAAGAACCACCAAATTGTCAAGAGACTGGGGAAGGATGCGAAAAAGTAATGGTGGTGGGTTATAATAAAAATATTGTGTAGATGAACAATATTTATAAGGTTCAGACTCCTTGCTGCAATTCGGCAAACAAAAAAAATTCGGGACGACAAAAGTACGAGCATAAATTGGATCATTAACGTTAAAAAAATTGGTCAAATATTCGAAAAATAAAAATATTGAGGTTAATAACTTCATATTCTTAAATATGTTGTCAAATTTGGTTAATTAAACAGGTTCCCACCTCGTTTTTTGGCCAAATTTTTCAATAATTTATACGGAACCCGCTTAAAACTTTGTCTGAATAAAATTTACGTACTGATTTGAATCTTTGAGAAGTAAGCAAGTATTATACGTTTCTGAAAGATACGGAAAAATTTGCATATAATACGACTTTTATTCGATTAATTGCTAACAAGGGTTCGGAGCAGGTATTTTCTTTTTTACCCAAATAGCCCTCCAATATGTCTGTTTATAGCCGTTGGGGGGTAGGACTTTTGACTTTTTTCACTAAAATGACAACATCCCGACAGCTATTAAACGGCTATATTGGAAGGGCAAAACGAACAAACTTCTTTCTGTTTCTCACCCCCACTCATCAGTGGCATATTAATCAAAACAACTTTTTTCTTATTCTTCTTCACAATTAATGTTTGTTATACACAAACATTAACTTTTTCTTCTTCTTCTTCTTCTTCTTCTTCTTCATAGTCAATGTTTGTCGTATAACTTTAATTAATCAAAAAAATTATAATGTTAAACAATAATAAAAATTGCTCCAGATCGAGCCTAGACCGGGCCAACGAACGGGTCGGTCCGGGCCAGCCCGATCGAGTTTATCGGGTTTAATCGGACCGATCCCGAAGAGGGCCGGGCTAGTCCGGGCTTCTAGGTCGAAATATCCAACCCAGTCCGGACCCACGGAGGACTCGAGCCGAGCCGGTCCGGGTTGTTGATCGGGCTCGGACCAGCCCAAATCGACTTTGGCCGGTCCGGACCTGGGCCGATAACTGGACCGACCGGTCCATCTAACACCTTGGGGCTCAAACCCTTTACGTTATGGGGACAAAGCCTTACTATTGGCATCTGAAGGCCTATATTAACAGAGTGTAGTGGAAGCCATCTGGTCACCTGCACTACGCGAGGGAGAATAGATACTTCCTGGTTTGATTCGACCTTTTACTTACTTCTCTTTACTATAGTATTTATAAGTATTTATAAGTATAGTATTTATAAGTATTTATATATCTAGCCCAGTGTAAATATGATCTAGACCCATATATGATATATCATATATGTGTGGACATATGTGTACGTATCAGGAACGAAAGAAAATGTCGATATGGTCGAATGGTAAAAAATTTCCTTGTCAAGGAGAAGATGCGGGTTCAATTCCCGCTATCCGCCGACATATAGTATAGTTTATTACGATCATAGTATTACTATATATAGTAACTACTATAGTATAGGTATACTAGTTCTATCTTAGCCTTTCTTTGCACTCATTCAAAAAACAAAAAAAAATTACTAATTTGGAAAATCCTATTTTGCCCCATCCTGCACGCATCGGGCCCAAGCCCATGAATTCAGCCCCCCTTCCAATGGGCAGACAAGACGTGGCCCGCAGGCTAGGACCGCAGTCCAATCCCACGGGCAACGTAGCACTGCTGTACTAATTGTTGGTGTTTTTGCTTGTTGTTGGTGTTTTGCTATAGAAACTAGAAATATAGTCCCACATTGGAAAAACCAAATGGATGGTATCTCTATATACAGCTTTCCTTGTGTTGAGAGATCACATGAAGTATGGAGAGACACATGGGTGCCATGTGGGGGCATTTTTGTAGTGGAAAGAACGCTAAACCAACAAAGAAGCATTAATGCTTTTTGTCATGCTCATGGGATAATTCCCTTATGGAGCTAAGCCCCGAAGGGGCTTAACGACTCGGACTCGGGTTCGAGCTTGAGGGCGTAAAGTGACATTTTGTTGGCGTATTTTGCACTTAGCATGTCACCATCGGTACAAGGCACATTGTGCGCAGTTGATACGCTCGTGCACTCGCCTCTACACGGTGCTGGGCGCGTAGGTGCTGCGGGGCTGCGGCGCTGGGCGCACAGGTGCTGCGGGGCTGCGACGCTGGGCGTTGGGCACGCAGGTTGACGGGCTACTGCGAGCTGTGCAGCTATACGTACAGGTTGATGGGCTGAGTTGCTATGGGGCGCAGGTGGCGTATGATGCGGTTGATTGGAAGATTTGAGCGGTTATGAAAAGATTGAGTTAATTGGCACAGACTGCTGGATAGACACTGGGGCGTCGTGTCATGTTTGCTCAAAGAAGGAGTGGTTCACCATGTACCAACCTATTTCTGAGAAGGTTATGGTGGCGAACCGGACACAAGCTGAAGTTCTCGGGATCGGGACGGTGGTATTGCAATTGACTTCGGGGAAGTCGTTGACGCTTCAGAATGTGAAGCATGTACCGACCATAGCCAAGAACCTGGTCTCAGGAAGTCTGCTCTGCAACGCAGGCTTGAGGATGGACATTAACGCTGGTCAAGTCGTTATGTCCTATAAAAGAATATACTTCGGGAAGGCTTTTTGCACCGAAGGGATGTTCAAACTTCAACTTATAACTCCTATGGAGATAGTGAATGCAGTTTCTTCTTCTGGTTATTCTCTTAAGTTGTGGCATAATAGACTAAGACACATTCATTGTAAAAGAATAAACAAGATGTCTAGTCTAGGACTTATCTCCAAATGTGGGGGTAAGGAGTTGGAGAAGTGTGAGGTCTTTGCGCAAACAAAGATCACAAGAAAATTGTTCAAGCGTGTAAACTGAAGTACAGATCTTCTGGAGTTGGTGCACTCAGATATCTGTGACTTCCAACAGTTCTCCACAAAGGTCGGGATGAAGTATTTTATTACTTTCATCGATGACTTCTCTAAGTACGCGTTTGTTTATCTGATGATGTCTAAAGATGAAGCGTTTGAGACGTTTAAGGACTTTAATGCTGAAGTCGAGCGTCAAACCGGACAACAACTCAAGAGACTCAGAAGTGATCGAGGTGGCGAGTATAGGTCTCATGAATTCGTATCGTTCTGCAGAGAACATGGAATTATCAACGAGACAACTGCTCCGTACTCCCCTCAATCAAATAGTATTGTAGAAAGGAAGAACAGAACGTTAACAGAGATGATGAACTTAATGTCGTTGACTGCGGATCTTCTAAATTGCTTCTGGTGTGAAGCAGTGCTTACGGCTACGTTCATATTGAATAGAGTGCCGCATGCTACTTCGGAAGTCACTCCTCATGAACTCTGGTTCATGGTTAGACCCAACTTCAATATCATTCGAGTGTGGGGGTGTCTGGTGTACGTGAAGCTCGATCAGAAGCTGGGAACAAGGACTACGAAGACTATATTCATGGGTTATGCTGATAAAAGTGATGCTCGAAGGTTCTTTGATATTGAGTCAAATCATACCAATGAATCTCGCGATACAGAATTCTTTGAAGATAAGTTTACAAGGCACAAGAACATTGTTCTCAAGGACATTCCGGAGAATAATGTGAGTGCACAGGAGGCTCAAGTTCCTTACGAAGAGGTAGTCCAAGAAGATGTTGTTGCTGCAAGAACAACTATTGAACCAGAACTCGTAGAACCTGTATTTAAGCGAGTGAGGAGACAGAAGGACTTCGGAGAGGATTTCGTCACCTATCATGTGGAAGCAGATCCTCTAACCTATGATGAAGCGATGAAGACCGAAGATGCTATCTTCTGGAAGGAGGCTATTAATGATGAGTACGACTCGATAACCTCTAACAACACGTGGGTGTTGGTCGATCTGCCGGAAGGAGCAAAACCAATCAGATGTAAGTGAATCTTCAAGAAGAAGATGAAGGCCGATGGAACTATTAACAAGTTCAAGGCAAGGTTAGTTGCCAAGGGCTTCTCTCAGAAGCAGGGGATCGATTATTTCGACACATATGCTCTAGCAGCTCGGATGACGACCATCAGGATATTGATTGCTCTGAGCGTAATTCATAAGATGGTAATCCATCAGATGGTGTTAAGACCGCTTTCCTGAATAGTGAATTGACCGAAGAGATTTACATGCAACAACCAGAAGGATTCGTCGTCAAGGGCCTCGAAGACAAAGTCTGTAAGTTGGTGAAATCTCTGTATGGTCTGAAGCAAGCTCCCAAGATGTGGCATGAGAAGTTTGATAAAGTCATACGATCAAACGGCTACACTACACCAAAATAGGAGATTGCCAACCGTTATTAACGTGACAAATAATTTTTGTCACGGTATTTATCGTGACTAATCAGGTGTGACAAATTGTTGTCACGCTTTTTTGTCATGGTAATAACTGTCACAAAAATAGATTTTTTGTAACAGTTTTTGTCACGATAATAATTGTGATGAAATTAATTTCAGTAACAATAATAACTGTTACAAATTCTAATTTTATAACATTTTTTCGTGACAACCTAAAATTTGTGACACTAATTACTGTTATTATAGCCTTTTTTAACAGTTTAAAACTTGGTTGAAAATTTTGTCACATATTTAACCGTTGCAAATTGTCGATTGTACCAATTTGTAACACTTGTTTTTCAAGTTTAGTCACAAAAATAACTATTACAAATCATAATATTTTACAAAAAATTATATAAAATGTTGATACCTGCAAATCATAACCTCTTGATATATATATACATGAAAGAAAAAAAAATATTACACTTAAACTCATTTTATTAATCAACCAAACGCAATAGCGTTACAAAAATCCTCTGTGAAGTGTGATAAAATCATCCAACATTGTTTGTCCAAACAAAGATCCTATATTAAAAAAATCAGTACAATCACCAACATGTTGTTCAATACATCAAACTATTAAAGACATCATTTGCAGTGGAGCAAGAAAGACGAGCACTAGAAAATCTCTTCGACATGCATGAGACTATCCAGCTATTCCATAAACATGTGGCATGTCATCCTTTTTCTCTGTGTAAGCTACAGAAAGTTCACTAGTACTACTATAAAGATGAGCCTCTTGAAATAAATTTATTGCAACCCGATCCCAGCTTTTGTGACTACAAAAGACGAGAAGATAATTACAGGTAACAGAAAAAAAGAGCTTAACAACCTAATAACACTGCTTACATAAACCATGTCCAATAGTATATGCATTTTATATATATACATATCATGAAGAATAGAAGATTCATTGTACATATCAGACATTACATGATTAGCTGGTAAGAGAAGCTTAGTGGATACTGTTAAACCTGAAATGCAAAGTTGGTATAAGTGTAAAGGAACTAGCATGAACATGCATTATTAGGGAAAAAAACCAAATATCAAACATTGCACATAAACTCACATTGCTATTGGAGAGCAAAACAACATCATCTTCTCATTTAATTGAATGAATATTGTCCCAGTCAATATTTGGAAGTCGGCACCAGACGTGGAGTTTTTAATAGAAGAGGAAACCAAAAAGGATCGTGAAATAACTCAAAGAAAATAAAGACATAACTTGGATCAAGGTCAGCATCCCTACTTCTCCAGCGTATAAAGTGGCACTAAAAACAAAGAAAGTTGTACTCATGATGTAGCAAAAGTCGATTAAGTTGGTCTCTTGATCCTGATACTCGGTATTGGCTTAAGTTGTACAAAAACACCTCCAAGAAAGGAGTAAAAAGAACAAGAGCTTTCCATGAAAGCATTGAAGAAAACATACTATGGATGTTACAACCAAAATGTCAAAGAAAGCATATCACAAAAAATAAACCTCTGGTATTAGCATCTTTCGGCATCAGCATTTGCATATCATGATCCTAGAATGATAAGTATTTGTATTCTCTGGAACAAGTAGCCATCGAGAGGTATTAATTCTAAATCATTTCAACTGTAAAGAATATCAATAAAGAGGCTTTCCTATCTGGAGATTCAAACAATAAAGAATTACAGGGTTATATTTGTATGAAAATACAAAGGAAGAAAATAAACCATATCACACGTGATAGTGTACCCGTTGTAAAGAATATCAATAAAGAGGATGAGGCATCGCTGTTTGCATTCAATATGATACTGCAAGTACTTGGGCACGGTCAACAGCCATTCACTCGAATATACTCCCAAACTCCGAGCCTCAGACGAATGGCAACATCGGTAGTTGTCCGCAAACAACGATTTACGGATCATTCTAGCCCTCCCCTGGTAAAACTGAAAAGCTAGGGGTTTCAGTCCCATGTTTAGCTTCACTACTAGCAACAATGGCTTTGGTATCCTTTCCGACACCCAAATGCAACAATTTTCAGATACTTGGCTTTGATTATTCTCTATTCCGTAGAAAATGGTTCTCAAATATCTAGAAATGAAAGCATTTAAGTATATGATTTACTAACAAAGATAAGAACATATGATATCACACCTGAAGGTGCTTTGGCGGGTCGCCTCTAGTAGACGACTTTGCTATTTTGTACTGCAATCAGAGCTTTACTCTGAGGTAGTTTCTTAGTGCAGTACTTGGCCACTTAAGTTGAGCCACTGGAAGAATTACCATATTACAGATTACAGATTTGGCCAAGAAAATATTAGATAAAAATTTTCCTAATTATTCCTACCTAATAGAGCAATCCTTGTTCAGTCTTACTACCACTGTCTCAGCAGCACAGCCCCCCGAGAGAACCGACTTACAAGAGATTCCTGAAGTCAAAACATAAAATGTCAAATAAACAACTTATAATAACCAAAACAGGCAATTGCAATGTAATTGTATCAAAATAGGAGTAGAAAGTGATCCTAGTATGAAAATTGCCCGTATAGGGTCTGTAGAATGTAACAAGATACCATTCTAGTGGGAGCAGAGTTGTTGGAAAAATCTGTTTTGACATCAACAGGGCACCACCGTTTTGGAAGGTATCAAATCAAGTTAACTATGGAAGTCGAAAAGGAAAAGTCAGATGAAGTCACGTCCAGGATATAGTATGCCATTGTTCTACCACTAAAGTAGAAAGTTAAGCAAAACCATTACAGACAAATAACAAAAAAAATCAACTATAGTCTCTAGCTAGTTTAACTGATTTGAACCAACTTAAACACATTGTATAATCATGCAGTCCCAATCCAGAACCAGATACTATCTTTAACAAAAAAATCTTGTTACCTTATAATATTGAACCTCATCTCTGCCAGGGGATGCTCTGCCATTTTTCATTTGTGATGACTGCTCTTTCTTCAGTGACTCCTAAAAAAATCAATACCAAAAGATTAAAGATCATTCATCACATAGTAAACAAAAAGACATAACGTTGAAGACTGTTGTTTTGCACTGCCATTTTCATCATAAATCCAAAGGTCTCTAACCTCCAGCCAGATGCATGAGATACGTGAGATATGAAGAGAAAAATACATGTGGATAGAAAAAATGTGCACCTCCAACCAACAAACACCATCCAAAGGTAACTTAAACTGGATAGTAAAAAGGAAAATTAGGTAAAGAAATTGTGGTCGTCTAGAGACCTAACACAGCCAATACCACAAACAATTTCAGTAATAGAGGTTTAACAACTAAGTTAAATATTTGGTAAGGACAAGTTTTAAAGTTCCTTCTTTTAGCATAAGAATGTTATGTTAAGCCAACGTTAGTTTACATGAGAAATCTATTAGAGGCTAGACAATATATAACCATTAATTCATTAAGTATTAATTTAGGACACCAAGAAGAATATATTGACTTTTTAATAGTATCACTAATCCAACACTATTAATGCTAGGAAATTAATTGATGTCAAATAGAAGTAGTTATAAGAAGGACATTATTACTTCTAGTGGCTCATCAAAGGGGCTCGATAGCATGGAGATAATACTCAAAACTATGCTCTGCACCTACATATTGTAACAAATATTATTAACATTAAGAGAAACTTAAAGTTAGATAGAAAAAGAATGAATTCCAAGATTTTATAAGATTCCATTGATACAAAGTAATACCATAATGAAAAGGCACAAATTTAATATTCCATGAAGAACAAATAATACAAAGTCAACTTTTTGGCTTTTCTCCAATAGGAATGCGTTGCAGGAAAACCATAATCTATACCACCAATAACACTTAGCGCCTCTGCATCCATCAATGCCCAACTTAATACAATCACCATACAGCTCATCTTTAAATGAGGATTAATGGAGTAATAACACTATGTATATTACATCTCCACTAGACACATGAATACCCTAAGATTGGTTTTCTGCATCTCTCTCATTTTGGTTGCTCCAGTGCTACTGTGCAACTGATGGAGATGGATACCAGATGAATTGCCTCATCTTTACATCACCGGCTACTGCTTTCAAGAGATGTCAAATTCAAAATGCATATACAAGGGTTCAAACTTCAAGTTTGATCATGCAAAGGTGTTTTCTTGAAGGTTAGCCATTTGTAGTGAAAGCAATTGGTACAACTGGACACAGGCAAGACAAACTCTATTTCTATTATGATTTTATGTAAAAATTAGGACCTTTTGTTTAAGTCAGTTTTTTCTAGTGGGGATAACTCAGAATACTAGATTGGAAGTCGAATTAGAAGAGAGTTTGGGGCAAAAATTGATCTATATGTTTCTTGTGAACTATTCCTAAGCTAATTTATATGATATGTGGGACTACAAGTCAATAACATAGTTCACTTCAGACGGAATAGAGTTCCATATGCATCTTGATGGGATGCACTGCCATTTCTAAAAAAATGCATTGTCTTGCAGTTGAACAACCTACTTAACATTTAAATAGCAACAAAAATGTACGAAGGGGTATCCAAGCAAATAACGTCTCTTATAATCTCTTAATTAATGGGCTATGCAAAGGGAAAAAGGTGAACGAGGCACTTGAGCTTTTAAAACAAATGCTCCAACATAGGTTTGCACCTGATATAGTTACTTATAATAATCTAATAAATAGTTTGTGTATGATCGATTATATGTGCACGGCTTCGAACCTCTTAGAGAAGCTGCATTCTGAAGGGGTAGTTCCAGCCACCATTGCCTACAATATTCTCATTAGCAGGCACTGTAAAGAAAACATGCTTGATGATGCCAACATGCTTCTAAACAGGGCAGTAAATGGTGGAATTGTACCTAATAGATAGTATTTGTGTTACACTAGTGAATAATTTCATTAAGGAGCCGATCCTTTCAGTTCCAGTGAAATAAAGAAGTTAGAACAAGCTTCAATCTATCTCCATCTACCAGCCATAATTTTAGTTCTTTACTGCTTAACCCGAGATATATTTTGGTAGGACTTACAGGCAAGAATGACTCTACTATTCGTGCTTATTCTACTTTTCTTGTCTGAAACAGAGGCATTCATAAGATGGCATGCTAACTATCTCAACTGACACTGGTATAGGCAAACAGGATTAGTAATACCTGCTATGAATCTTTCAACAGAATCAACAATCAAGGCTTCACACAACTAAGAAGATTTATTATATAAATCTATTAGAAGATTTCAGATGAGGAGAAAATACCATCCCATCAAATCTCTTAACTCCTTGGTTCTCTTGACAAGCAAGGAAACTTGGTTGATCTGGATAAAACTAAATGTGGGTATTGTTGTCAACCTCCAGAAAGTCCTCGACCAAACAGATTTCTCACTCTCAAGTGGATCATCTATTTTTTTACTGCATACACTTGAATTGATCCTCATATATTGAGACAACTGACTCAAAATTCTGCTGAAGCCACTGATTCAGAGCTACCTATAAGCCAAGGTATCATATCAGAGAACAAAGAAGATAACTCTCCAAAAAAAGGGAAAGAATGTAATTATGCTACATCAGCTTCAACATGTAACAAAAAAATGTTTCGACATCTAAGACTCTATGTACAACTATGTATACAAATGTTATACCATAGAATATTACAAGAAAAAAACTATGTTACAAGTCCTAAATCTAGATTCCAATTAAGCCATAATATCAATTGGAAAGGAGCATAAGTGGTCCATTCTTACAACCACAACTCCTAACCAAGAATGTAAAAAATGTTACAACAAATAAACTTCTGTTAACGATCAGATAAGAGCCCAATTATATTATGATGAAGATATAAAAAGGATCTAAAAAATTTCTATTTCATGTGACCACCACTTACCAAGATTCTCAAGAATGTCAGTTACTTTTAAACTAGTCAGATAACTCCTTAATTAGATGAGTCTGATTAGTAGTCAGCCAAACAGTATTATTAAGTAAAATACCAAGTTCTTACTATAGTTCACAGTATCGGTTGTATCGTATCAATTTTGGCATGTCCCAAACCGATACCGAGTGTTATTAATAGCGGACAATATTGGCCAATACCAACGTTGGCGGTCTCTTTTCCAATCAATTTGAGCATAGAAAAATTGAATAGAAAGAGAAGTATGAAAAAATAGTGTTTAAGTCGATGGTTTGGTGTGCCGAAGAGCGAAAATGTTACAGTGCATCGAAAAATTTATCGACACACTATAACCATTGTCATTTGTCGAAGTTGTATATATATAAACTCATAACATTCATCAATATTGAATATGGATGTCTGGTGTGCAAATACATGGCCAACGCCAGCCACGACGATTGTATGTTACCTCTTTGGGGTCATCCCCCGTCAATATTAGTTTCGCATTACTACAGACTAACCTACAGACCCGAGTACCAGCAGACCTACATGTTTAACATCTACTCTCTCAGAGTCCCACTTCTCCAAAGTCATCACCATGTTAGGATGTACTATTAAGAAAGGGGCATTTGAAGAGAGGCGAGCGAAAGAGAAGTACCGACCAGATTTGGGGACTAGGATACTTCCAGAGCTGAATTGGCGTCAACAGCTTGGAGAGGAGGACATGCAGTACTATGTGCTGCAAAGCACACAGCTTCCCCAAGAACAACCAAGCAACCCGAGTCTCGGTGTAGGTGAGTAGAACATAAAACACTAATTTCCAACAAGACGTCATGGGCGCGACCCTCTGTTGTAGTGCTTTGGGTACGATATTTTGAGAACCTTGAGCATATCAAATGAAAAAAAAACAAATGTCACCTAAAAAGCAAAGATTTAGGAGAAACCATTTGAGAATTTCTGGATGCACAATATCATGACGGATAAACCACTTAAGAATTTCTAGATGCAAGAAACTGGAAGAAAATCTTGCAACTACAAAAAATGTTGCATAAATAGAAATTTGTATAAGTTGTATATCTATAAACTCATAAGACACATCAAAACCCTAACCCTATTTTTTAAAATGGAAGAACGAGAAGTGAAACACTAGATTAGCTTACCAATAGTAGATCTTTCGTGTTTTCCTCCTCTGGCTAGGATTTGTGCGGTTGCAAAGGCAGCTTGATGAAGGAGGAGGCATCTTATAGAATAAGACTAGGAGGCAGTTTAAAGAAAGATAAGAAGGCAGCTTGATGGTGGTGTGATAGTGGTGATGGTGCCCGTGAGGGTGGTGGTGGCGGGGCCTGGCTCGGGAAGGCCGCTGCAAGGTGAGGGTGGTGATGAGAGCGAGAAGAAACTACCCATGGCTCAAGATGGCTTCAGGATGAATTCACTTTCGTAACATTTATTTTTAAGAGGAAGGGGAAGTAGAGGAGGGAAAGTGAAATTAGAGGAAGAGAAGTGAATTTTTGTAACACATTTTTTTCATGTCACGATTATTATTGTTACAAATAATAAAGTAAATACAAAAATATTATTTTAGTAACAGCTATTAAAGTATTGTCACGGTAACTACCATTACGAACATGTCACAGTAATAACCGTTACGAATTGAAAAAAATAAGTGTTATAAATTGTCTATTTTGGTGTAGTGACAGGGTCAGCGAGACGGACAAGTATGTGTACACAAAGTTCGCTGACGGGCGAGGAGTTATCGTTTGTCTCTACATGGACGACATACTGATCTTGGGTACAGATCTAGCAAGTATTACTGAGACAAATAAGTTCCTCTCATCTAAGTTCAGCATGAAGGACTTAGGGGAAGCTGATGTTATCCCAGGGATAAAGATCATCTGGACCAAAACTGGAGTGGCATTGTCACAGTCTCATTATATTGAGAAAATGCTCACTCGCTATGGGTATCATGATCTTCCACAGATCGATACTCCTTATAGGTGTGACAAGAAGCTGAAGTTAAATCCAAGGGAAACCGTCAGACAGCTGGAGTCCTCAAGCATCATCGGGAGTTTGATGTATGCGACTACTTCTACAAGGCCTGACATAGCTTTTGCCGTAGGGATGTTGAGTCGTTTCACGAGCACTCATGTGATGGAGCACTGGAAAGCTATAAAGAGGGTTATAAGATACCTCAAAAGGACTCAAAAGTATGTACTGCACTACTGCGGAGATCCAAAAGTAGTGGAAGGATTCAGTGGTGCAAGCTAGTACTCATTAGTAGAGAGTGAAAGGTCCACAGGAGGATATGTTTTCTCCATGGGTGGAGCTGCTATATCGTGGAAGTCGAAGAAGCAAACTATGTTGTCTCACTCTTCTATAGAATCTGAGTTCTATGCTCTGGCGGCTGCTGTGGATGAGGCAGAATGACTTCGGAATCTCATGTATGATCTTCCAATGGTTGGTACGCAGATACCGACGGTACCGATATACTGCGACAACCAGGCAACTTCAACGGTGACATCGAATGACCTGTTCAATGGGAAAAAGACTGTGCGCCTAAGGCACAGGATAGCAAATGATCTTATTAAAAGAGGAGTCATTGTCGTAGTGGATGTTCGAAGTCAGGAGAATCTGGCAGATCCGTTCACCAAAGGTCTCAAGCGCCAGCTGGTTGAAGACACAGCAGGTAAGATGGGCTTGAAGACACTCTGATATTATATCTTTGTAATTCTACTACAAAGCGTTATGCTATTAGTTCAAAAAGAAATCTACTAGGCATCTAGCTTTTAGTTCAAAGAAGGACCATTGACTAGAAGAATATCAGGAACAGTGGGCAAATCCTTTGAAATGTTTCGGGTATGAACCCAGAACCACTGTTGTTTACTGATTGTTCTTTACAAAGAACAAAGTCCTGTGGGAGGATGGTAATGAGTTCTCAGGCATCTGGGATGTCTGGCCTGCTATACACGAAGCACGGGTAGCACAGCACTATAAAGGACCATAGTACTCCATGCTACAGTAGGGTGACACCACATGAGGTACCTAGTGAGGGTAAAGCCTCGGCTTCGGGCCAAGTCACAGCGGCGTAGCACCGCACATAGGCAAGATGGCCAAATGCTGTATAATGAATGATGAGTGGTAGGCAGTACTACAAAGGGGCTGGACCTCATGTTACAGTAGGTGACACCACATGAGGCAGTACCTCGACTTTGCAAGCCATGTCACGACGACGTAACACCACAAGGAAGCGAAAGGCTTCATGCTAGATAGTTTGGCTGGGCCTCATGCTACAGATGGTATGACACCACATGAGACAGGGTCTCGGCTTCGGGCCATGTCATAGCGGTGTAGCACCGCAAGAAAGCAAAAGACTTCATACGAAAGACTCTTTAAAAGAACTCACCTAGAGCGTATGAAAAGAGATATAGGCTATCTCTTGAGGGAAATCTTGTAGACACGTAAGATACATACCCCAAAATCAGGCTGGCACAAGGCCTTTAATGTGCAGCCAGAAGCGCAGTTGATGTCATTATGTGAGTGGGAAGAATTGTAGTTATGGTGCAGAATTCAAGGCTTAGTCCATTCTTATATCATGCTGTCATTTAACCCATACGGGAAGATTCAAGTCGTAGCAACATCTATCCTAATGCATGATATATAGTCATTGTGGGGAACACTCAACCCATATAAAGAGATATGTGGGAGATTGTTGGTATTTTTGCTTGCTGTAGGTGTTTTGCTTTAGAAACTAGAAAGATAGCCCCACATTGGCAAAACCAATGGATGGCATCTCTATATAAAGCTTTGCTTGTGTTGAGAGATCACATGAAGTATCGAGAGGCACATGGGTGCCATCTGGGGGCATTTCTCTAGTGAAAAGAAGGCTAAACCAACAAAGAAGCATTAATGCCTTTTGTCATGTTCATGGGATTATTTTCTTATAGAGCCAAGTCCTGAAGAGGCTTAGCGACTCGGACTCGGGCTCGAGCTGAAGGGCGTAAAGTGGCATTTTGTTGGCGCACTTTGCACTTAGCAAGTCAGCATCGGCGCAACGCATATTGTGCGCAATTGATGCGTTCGTGCGCTCGTCTCTGCGTGAGTTACAGCACAGGTACAGCGCAGGCATACAAGTACAGCGGGACTACGGCGCACAGGTGCTGCGATGCTGTGAGACTACGACATCGACGAGAGGTCCCAACAAAGATGACTACATCAATGGGAAGGTCTTTCCTTCTTCTCTTCCGAAAAAATTATTAAGAAGAAGAAGATGAATGGAGAAGAAGATGAATGGAGAAGAAGACGAATGGAGTGGAGAAGAAGAAGAAGAAGAAGAAGAAGAAGAAGAAGAAGAAAGAGTTTGAGAGGAGAGAATGGGTTGGTGCCAGCAGGCTGAATGGAGAATAAGACGAATGGAGAAGAAAACGAATGGAATGGAGAAGAAGAAAGCGTTTGTTGAGAGAATGGGTTTGGTGGCAGCATAGTGATGAGAGAAAATTCTAGGAAATTCTGGAGTAGTTAAATTATGGTAATTAATATAATAATAATAATGACACCATATGAGACAGGGTCTCGGCTTCGGGCTGGATAGTTTGGCAGTACAAAGAGGCTGGGCCTCATGCTACAGGTGGTATGACACCACATAAGACAGGGTCTCGTCTTCGGGCCATGTTATAGTGGTGTAGCACCGCAAGGAAGCAAAAGGCTTCATACCAAAGACTCTTTAAAAGAACTCACCTAGAGTGTATGAAAAGAGATATAGGCTACCTCTTGAGCGAAATCTTGTAGATATGTAAGATACATACACCAAAATCAGGCTGGCACAAGACCTTTAATATGCAGCCAGAAGCGCAGTTGATGTCATTATGTGAGTGGAAAGAATTACAGTTATGGTGCAGAATTCAAGGCTTAGTCCATTCTTATATCATACTGTCATTTAAACCATACGGGAAGATTCAAGTCGTCGCAACATCTATCCTAATGCATGATGTATAGTCACTGTGGGGAACGCTCAACCCATATACAGAGATATATGAGGGATTGTTGGTGTTTTTGCTTGTTGTTGGTGTTTTTCTTTAGAAACTAGAAAGATAGTCCCACATTGGAAAAACTAAATGGATGGCATCTCTATATAAAGTTTTGCTTGTGTTGAGAGATCACATGAAGTGTGGAGAGGCACATAGGTGCCATATGGGGACATTTCTCTATTGGAAAGAAGGCTAAACCAACAAAGAAGCATTAATGCTTTTTGTCTTGCTCATGGGATAATTTTTTTATAGAGCTAAGTCCCAAAGGGGCTTAGCGACTCGGACTCGGACTCAGGCTCGGGCTCGGGCTGAAGGGCATAAAGTAGCATTTTGTTGGCGAACTTTGCACTTAGTACGTCAGCATCGGCGCAACGCGCATTGTGCGCAGTTGATGCGCTCGTGTGCTCGTCTCTGCACAGGTCGCAGCCCAGGTGCAACGCATGCGTGCAGGTGCTGCGGTGCTGCGGGACTACGACATCGGCGGGAGGTCCCAACAAAGATGACGGCATCAATGGGGAGGTCTTTCCTTCTTCTCTTCCAAAAAAATTATTAAGAAGAAGAAGATGAATAGAGAAGAAGACGAATGGAATGGAGAAGAAGAATAAGAAGAAGAAGGAAGAGTTTGTGGGGAGAGAATAGGTTGGTGCCAGCAGGCTGAATGGAGATTAAGACGAATGGAGAAGAAAACGAATGGAATGGAGAAGAAGAAAGAGTTTGTTGAGAGAATGGGTTCGGTGGCAGCATTGTGATGAGAGAAAATTCTAGGAAATTCTGGACTAGTCAAATTATGGTAATTAATATAATAATAATAATGACACCATATAAGACAGGGTCTCGACTTTGGGCTGGATAGTTTGGCACTACAAAGAGGCTGGGCCTCATGCTTCAGGTGGTATGACCCCACATGAGACAGGGACTCGACTTCGGGCCATGTCATAGCGGTGTAGCACCGCAAGGAAGCAAAAGGCTTCATACCAAAGACTCTTTAAAAGAACTCACCTAGAGTGTATGAAAAGAGATATAGGTTATCTCTTGAGGGAAATGTTGTAGACACGTAAGATACATACACCAAAATTAGGCTTGCATAAGGCCTTTAATGCGCAACCAGAAGCGCAGTTGATGTCATTATGTGAGTAGGAAGAATTGCAGTTATGGTGCAGAATTTAAGGCTTAGTCCATTCTTATATCATGCTGTCATTTAACCCATACGGAAAGATTCTAGTCGTAGCAACATCTATCCTAATGCATGATGTATAGCCACTGTGGGGAACGCTCAACCCATATACAGAGATATGTGGAGGATTGTTGGTGTTTTTACTTGTTATTGGTGTTTTGCTTTAGAAACTAGAAAGATAGTCCCACATTGGAAAAACCAAATGGATGGCATCTCTATATAAAGCCTTGCTTGTGTTGAGAGATCACATGAAGTGTGGAGAGGCACATGGGTGTCATGTGGGGGCATTTCTCTAATGGAAAGAAGGCTAAACCAACAAAAAAGCATTAATGCTTTTTGTCATGCTCATGGAATAATTTTCTTATAGAGCTAAGTCCCGAAGGGGCTTAGCGACTCGGTCTCGGGCTCGGGCTGAAGGGCTTAAAGTGGCATTTTGTCAGTGCAATTTGCACTTAGTATGTCAGCATCGGCACAACGCACATTGTGCGCAGTTGATGCCCTCGTCTCTGCGCGAGTCACAGTGCAGGTGTGCAGGTGCAGTAGGACTATGGCCTGCAGGTGCTGCCGTGCTGCGGGACTACGACATCGGTGGGAGGTCCCAACAAAGATGACGGCATCAATGGGTGTCACGCCCCGCTCCCGTAGGAGTGATCGTCATCGCTAAGGTGTGATGCCGCACGAGCCTAAATTGTGTTCGTACAAGCCGGTTTCCATAACGGCCGATTACAGTAGCTGCGACGGGATCGTGGCACAGAAGTCCCGAGTAGAGACATTTAATCATAGCTGCGGAAATTTGAAGCAAAATACAAGTATTTCAAAAAAGCTCTTTATTTATATTGAAACAAAGATTACAAAGAGCGCAAGGCCAAGATTACAAGTCTCACAAGCTCACTTTTCTCACATTACATGTTCACTCTGCTCTCTCTCTCTCTTCTCTCGATATAATACTTGAGCCGGCGGAAGCTTCGGAAGGCGACGTCCATACATTATGTCCCGTATAAATCTTAACTCCATGCGGCCGCACGCTTCGGATCGCCAAGGAACTTCGTGCCTCGACGCATCCAAGCGAGCTCCGCCCCACGAGCTTCTACCTGTGCCTGCACATGAAAACTATATGGGTGTCAGTACTCAACTGTATTGGTGGAGTGAGCTCCTCGCCCACCCATACAAAACCGACACGTTTGATTTACTTTTGTGCAAACATAAATCCTTTACGATTGTCTTTCTACTCTTGCCTTAGGATCAGTTCAGGACATAGACTCTCGACCTATTTAGTGTCATTAGACCGTCTCCATGCTATTGCCCCGATAACTTTTTTACCCTTTGCCTCTAGACCATTCTCGTTCTTGCAATGTCAACGCACCAACTCATACTTGTCTTTCGTGCTATAATCTGGGACGTAACGACTCGGTCGTGCCATGAACTCGATTCGTGCTTCAATATCACTGAGGCAGTGCCTCCTCGCTTAGTCTTGCTTATACTCATGTTGTGACAATGCGACCGTGCCTCACATTTCGAGGTCGTGCCTCGCAGCTTAACTTGACTTAACCAAACTCATCTTACGGCCCTTCCAGACTTAACTCGAACATCTAACCCAACTTGTGGAGCCGGTAGAGAGAACTCAAGCATGACGCGATACCTCGTGCCGAAGCATGTGTCTCTACGTATAACCAAATCTTAGGCTTCATAATACCTTATGTGTATACCGTGTACGTATTCCACAACTCATCACATACCGTGCTTACACTTCCTTTGTTACGACCGACACCGTGCATGCAGATTCGCCGCTTAGCACGCTAATTATCTATATGAAAGGCCACTGGCACGACAAGCCATCATGGACATAGCTCGGGTAGGCGGCGGGTCCTTCAGCGCAGGTAGCGAGCCCTGTTAAAAGCCCACGACTACCCACGTAGTACGTACGCTACTATAACGTCTTTCCCCTAGGACGACTGGGCCCGGTGCCCCGGCATATAACCAGTCTAGGAAGAAATCCTTGTCGACAAGTTGTCCAATGACCACGCACCCACGAGACATATAGATCACGTAAATGCATGGCCTAATTTGTTGGTACGACTGGAACTATACTTAGCAACTCGTGCTCTGAACCATACTTTGCATGATGTGCATCGAAACTGTGAGACTCCCAACCGAGGGACCGTCTCATACTTCTTAACGTACATAGGAACGTGAGACTCCCAACCGAGGGACCGCCTCATACTTTGAAAACGTGCATAGAAATGCGAAACTCCTAACCGAGGGACCGCCTCATACTTTGAAAACGTGCATAGAAACGTAAGACTCCCAACCGAGGGACCGCCTCGTACTTCTTAACATGCATAGGAACATGAGACTCCCAACCGAGGGACCGCCTCATACTTCTATGTGACGAGTCTTAAAACCGTGGGAACAAATGGCTATATGCAGTCGTAGAACCGTGGGACCGAGCATGCGCTCAACTTGAACAACCAAGGTCTTTGGGTACCTAAACTCATGCAATAAGCCGTACGATACCACTTAGCTCGTGGGATGATCAAGGCTACGTCGAGCCTTGCTTCGAGGAAACGTGCATGCTTTATCGAGCATTTACGCGGGTGATGCCTAAGACTTAGGCTAACTCTTAGCCAACCGTGGGACGTTTTCCATGTTCTAAACTCGATTCGATCCGTCAGGATTATTTCCTTAGCTATGTGGATTCGTCTCTTTTATTATTAAGCCTACTTGTGCAAGTTGAAAATACGCAATTTATTATGTGAAGGCTAAGATGAGGCAAGTTCACCGAAACTACCCCACCTGAGTGATGTCTCCGAACAAGCCATTACAAGGCTAAGTCCGAACGCCGTCGGCATTTCAATTCCTCCGATTGACTGAGTGGGACGGGATACTACAATGGGGAGGTCTTTCCTTCTTCTCTTCCAAAAAAATTATTAAGAAGAAGAAGATGAATGGAGAAGAAGATGAATGGAATGGAGAAAAAGAAGAAGAAGAAAAAGAAGAAGAAGAAGAAGAAGAAGAAGAAGAAGAAGAAGAAGAAGAAGAAAGAGTTTGAGAGGAAAGAATGGGTTGGTGCCAGCAGGCTGAATGGAGAATAAGACGAATGGAGAAGAAAACGAATGGAATGGATAAGAAGAAAGAGTTTGTTGAGAGAATGGGTTTGGTGGCAGCATAGTGATGAGAGAAAATTCTAGGAAATTCTGGAGTAGTTAAATTATGGTAATTAATATAATAATAATAACGACACCACATGAGACAGGGTCTCGGCTTCGAGCTGGATAGTTTGGCACTACCAAGAGGCTGGGCCTCATGCTACAGGTGGTATGAACCACATAAGACAGGGTCTCGGCTTCGGGCCATGTCATAGCGGTGTAGCACCGCAAGGAAGCAAAGGCTTCATACCAACGACTCTTTAAAAGAACTCACCTAGAGTGTATGAAAAGAGATATAAGCTATCTCTTGAGGGAAATGTTGTAGACACGTAAGATACATACACCGAAATTAGGCTTACATAAGGCCTTTAATACGCAACCAGAAGCGCAGTTGATGTCATTATGTGAGTGGGAAGAATTGCAGTTATGGTGCAGAATTTAAGGCTTAGTCCATTCTTATATCATGCTGTCATTTAACCCATACGGGAAGATTCTATAGTCGTAGCAACATCTATCCTAATGCATGATGTATAGCCACTGTGGGGAACGCTTAACCCATATACAGAGATATGTGGAGGATTGTTGGTGTTTTTTTTACTTTTTGTTGGTGTTTTGCTTTAGAAACTAGAAAGATAGTCCCACATTGGAAAAACCAAATGGATGGCATCTCTATATAAAGCCTTGCTTGTGTTGAGAGATCACATGAAGTGTGGAGAGGCACATGGGTGTCATGTGGGGGCATTTCTCTAATGGAAAGAAGGCTAAACCAACAAAGAAGCATTAATGCTTTTTGTCATGCTCATGGGATAATTTTCTTATAGAGCTAAGTCCCGAAGGGGCTTAGCGACTCAGACTCGGGCTCGGGCTGAAGGGCTTAAAGTGGCATTTTGTCGGTGCACTTTGCACTTAGTATGTCAGCATCGGTGCAACGCATATTGTGCGCAGTTGATGCGCTCGTCTCTGCGCGAGTCACAGCGCAGGCGTGCAGGTGCAGCGGGACTACGGCGTGCAGGTGTTGCCGTGCTGCGGGACTACGACATCGACGGGAGGTCCCAACAAAGATGACGTCATCAATGGGGAGGTCTTTCCTTCTTCTCTTCCAAATTTTTTTTTTAAGAATAAGAAGATGAATGGAGAAGAAGACGAATGGAATGGAGAAGAAAAAGAAGAAGAAAGAGTTTGAGAGGAAAGAATAGGTTGGTGCCAGCAGGCTGAATGGAGAATAAGACGAATGGAGAAGAAAACGAATGGAATAGAGAAGAAGAAAGAGTTTGTTGAGAGAATGGGTTTGGTGGCAGCATAGTGATGAGAGAAAATTCTAGGAAATTTTGGACTAGTTAAAATATGGTAATTAATATAATAATAATAATGATACCACATGAGACGGGGTCTCGGCTTCGGGCTGGATAGTTTGGTACTACAAAGAGGCTGGTCCTCATGCTACAGGTGGTATGACACCACATAAGACAGGGCCTCGGCTTCGGGCCATGTCATAGTAGTGTAGCACCGCAAGGAAGCAAAAGGCTTCATACCAAAGACTCTTTAAAAGAACTCACCTAAAGTGTATGAAAAGAGATATAGGCTATCTCTTGAGGGAAATCTTGTAGACACGTAAGATAAATACATCAAAATTAGGCTGGCACAAGGCCTTTAATACGCAGCCAGAAGAGCAGTTGATGTCATTATGTGAGTGGAAAGAATTACAGTTATGGTGCAGAATTCAAGGCTTAGTCCATTCTTAAATTATGCTGTCATTTAACCCATACGGGAAGATTCAAGTCGTAGCAACATCTATCTTAATACATGATGTATAGTCACTGTGGGGAACGCTCAACCCATATACAGAGATATGTGCGTGATTGTTGGTGTTTTTGCTTGTTGTTGGTGTTTTGCTTTAGAAACTAGAAAGATAGTCCCACATTGAAAAAACCAAATGGATGGCATCTCTATATAAAGCTTTGCTTGTGTTGAGAGATCACATGAAGTGTAGAGAGGCACATGGGTGCCATGTGGGGGCATTTCTCTCGTAGAAAGAAGGCTAAACCAACAAAGAAGCATTAATACTTTTTGTCATGCTCATGGGATAATTTTCTTATAGGACTAAGTTTCGAAGGGGCTTAGCGACTCAGGCTCGGGCTCGGGCTGAAGGGCATAAAGTGGCATTTTGTTGGCGCACTTTGTACTTAGCACGTCAGAATCGGTGCAACGCGCATTGTGTGCAGTTGATGCGCTCGTGCGCTCGTCTCTGCATGAGTCGCAGCGCAGGTGCAGCGCAGGCGCGCAGGTGCAGCGGGACTACGGCACGCAGGTGCTGCGGTGCTGCAGGACTACGACATCGGTGGGAGGTCCCAACAAAGATGACGGCATCAATGGGGAGGTCTTTCCTTCTTCTCTTCCAAAAAAAATATTTAGAAGAAGAAGATGAATGGAGAAGAAGACGAACGGAATGGAGAAGAAGAAGAAGAAAGAGTTTGAGAGGAGATAATGGGTTGGTGCCAGCAGGCTGAATGGAGAATAAGACGAATGGAGAAGAAAACGAATGGAATGGAGAAGAAGAAAGAGTTTGTTGAGAGAATGTGTTTGGTGGCAGCATAGTGATGAGAAAAATTCTAGAAAATTCTAGAGTAGTTAAATTATGGTAATTAATATTATAATAATAATGACACCACATGAGACAGGGTCTCGGCTTCGGGAGGCTGGGCCTCGTTCTACAGGTGGTATTACACCACATGAGACAGGGTCTCGGCTTCAGGCCATGTCATAGCGGTGTAGAACCGCAAGGAAGCAAAAGGCTTCATACTAAAGACTCTTTAAAAGAACTCACCTAGAGTGTATGAAAAGAGATATAAGCTATCTCTTGAGGTAAATCTTGTAGACACGTAAGATACATACACCAAAATCAGGCTGACACAAGGCCTTTAATGCGCAGCCAGAAGCGCAGTTGATGTCATTATGTGAGTGGAAAGAATTGCAGTTATGGTACAGAATTCAAGGCTTAGTCCATTCTTATATCATGCTATCATTTAACGCATACGGAAAGATTCAAGTCGTTGCAACATCTATCCTAATACATGATGTGTAGTCATTGTGGGGAACGCTCAACCCATATACAGAGATATATGGGAGATTGTTGGTGTTTTTGCTTGTTGTTGGTGTTTTGCTTTAGAAACTAGAAAGATAGTCCCATATTGGAAAAATCAAATGGATGGCATCTCTATATAAAGCTTTGCTTGTGTTGAGAGATCACATGAAGTGTGGAGAGGCACATGGGTGCCATGTGGGGGCATTTCTCTAGTGGAAAGAAGGCTAAACCAACAAAGAAGCATTAATGCTTTTTGTCATGCTCATGGGATAATTTTCTTATAGAGCTAAGTCCCGAAGGGGCTTAGCGACTCGGACTCGGGATCGGGCTCGGGTTGAAGGGCGTAAAATAGCATTTTGTTGGCAAACTATGCACTTAGCACGTCAGCATCGGTGCAACGCACATTGTATGCAGTTGATGCGCTCGTGCGCTCGTCTCTGCACGAGTCGCAGCGCAGGTACAGCGCAGGCGTACAAGTGCAGCGGGACTACGACATACAGGTGCTGCGGTGCTGCGGGACTACGACATCGACGGGAGGTCCCAACAAAGATGACGGCATCAATGGGGAGGTCTTTCCTTCTTCTCTTCCAAAAAAATTATTAAGAAGAAGAAGATGAATGGAGAAGAATATGAATGGAGAAGAAGACGAATGGAATAGAGAAGAAGAAGAAGAAGAAGAGGAAGAAGAAGAAGAAGAAGAAGAAGAAAGAGTTTGGGAGGAGAGAATGGGTTGGTGCCAGCAGGCTGAATGGAGAATAAGACGAATGGAGAAGAAAACGAATGGAATGGAGAAGAAGAAAGAGTTTGTTGAGAGAATGGGTTTGGGGGCAGCATAGTGATGAGAGAAAATTCTAAGAAATTCTGGAGTAGTTAAATTATGGTAATTAATACAATAGTAATATTGACACCACATGAGACAGGGTCTTGGCTTCGGGCTGGATAGTTTGGCACTACAAAGAGGCTGGGCCTCATGCTACAGGTGGTATGACACCACATGAGACAGGGTCTCGACTTTGGGCCATGTCATAGCGGTGTAGCACCGTAAGGAAGCAAAAGGCTTTATACCAAAGACTCTTTAAAAGAACTCACCTAGAGTGTATGATAAGAGATATAGGCAATCTCTTGAGGGAAATCTTGTAGACACGTAAGATACATAAACCAAAATCAGCCTGGCACAAGGCCTTTAATGTGCAGCCAGAAGCGCAGTTGATGTCATTATGTGAGTGGAAAAAATTACAGTTATGGTACAGAATTCAAGGCTTAGTCCATTCTTATATCATGATGTCATTTAACCCATACGGGAAGATTCAAGTCATAGCAACATCTATCCTAATGCATGATGTATAGTCACTGTGGGGAACGCTCATCCCATATACAGAGATATATGGGGGATTGTTGGTATTTTTGCTTGTTGTTGGTGTTTTGCTTTAGAAACTAGAAAGATAGTCCCACATTGGAAAAACCAAATGGATGGCAACTCTATATAAAGCTTTGCTTGTGTTGGGAGATCACATGAAGTGTGGAAAGGCACATGGGTGCCATATGGGGGCATTTCTCTAGTGGAAAGAAGACTAAACCAACAAAGAAGCATTAATGCTTTTTGTCATGCACATGGAATAATTTTCTTATAGAGCTAAGTCCCGAAGGGGCTTAGCGACTCGGACTCGGGATCGGGCTCGGGCTCAGGCTGAAGGGCGTAAAATGGTATTTTGTTGGCAAACTATGCACTTAGTACGTCAGCATCGGTGCAACGCGCATTGTACGCAGTTGATGCGCTCGTGCGCTCGTCTCAGCACGAGTCGCAACGCAGGTGCAGCGGGACTACGACACGCAGGTGCTGCGGTGCTGCGGGACTACGACATCGGTGGGAGGTCCCAACAAAGATGACGGCATCAATGGGAAGGTCTTTCCTTCTTCTCTTCCAAAAAAATTATTAAGAAGAAGATGATGAATGGAGAAGAATATGAATAGAGAAGAAGACGAATGGAATGGAAAAGAAGAAGAAGAAGAAGAAGAAGAAGAAGAAAAAGAAGAAGAAGAAGAAGAAGAAGAAGAAAGAGTTTGGGAGGGGAGAATGGGTTGGTGCCAGCAGGCTGAATGGAGAATAAGACGAATGGAGAAGAAAACGAATGGAATGGAGAAGAAGAAAGAGTTTGTTGAGAGAATGGGTTTGGTGGCAGCATAGTGAAGAGAGAAAATTCCAAGAAATTCTGGAGTAGTTAAATTATGGTAATTAATACAATATTAATATTGACACCACATGAGACAGGGTCTTCGCTTCGGGCTGGATAGTTTGGCACTACAAAGAGGTTGGGCCTCATGCTTCAGGTGGTATGACACCACATGAGACAGGGTCTCGACTTCGGACCATGTCATAGCGGTGTAGCACCGCAAGGAAGCAAAAGGCTTCATACTAAAGACTCTTTAAAAGAACTCACCTAGAGTGTATGATAAGAGATATAGGCAATCTCTTGAGAGAAATCTTGTAGACACGTAAGATACATAAACCAAAATCAGCCTGGCATAAGGCCTTTAATGCGCAGCCAGAAGTGCAGTTGATGTCATTATGTGAGTGAAAAAAATTACAGTTATGATACAGAATTCAAGGCTTAGTCCATTCTTATATCATGATGTCATTTAACCCATACGAGAAGATTCAAGTCGTAGCAACATCTATCCTAATGCATGATGTATAGTCACTGTGGGGAACGCTCATCCCATATACAGAGATATGTGGGAGATTATTGGTGTTTTTGCTTGTTGTTGGTGTTTTGCTTTAGAAACTAGAAAGATAGTCCCACATTAGAAAAACCAAATGGATGACATATCTATATAAAGCTTTGCTTGTGTTGAGAGATCACATGAAGTGTGGAGAGGCACATGGGTTCCATGTGGGGACATTTCTCTAGTAAAAAGAAGACTAAACCAACGAAGAAGCATTAATGCTTTTTGTCATCCACATGGGATAATTTTTTTATAGTGCTAAGTCCCGAAGGGGCTTAGCGACTCGGACTCGGGCTCCTGCTGAAGGGCGTAACGTGGTATTTTGTTGGCGCACTTTGTACTTAGCACGTCAGCATCGGCGCAACGTGCATTGTGCGCAGTTGATGCGCTCATGCGTTCGTCACTACGCGAGTCGCAGTGCAGGTGCGCAGGTGCAGCGGGACTACGGTGCGCAGGTGCTGCGGGGCTGCAGTGCTGGACGCTGGGTACGCAGGTGTCGTGGGCTGCTGCGGGCTCTACAGCTATGCGCGCAGGTTGACAGACTGAGTGGCTATGTGGCGCAGGTGGCATATGATGTGGCTGATTGGAAGATTTGAGCGGTTATGGAAAGATTAAGTTATAGCCAGGAATATGATTAGGGTTTCGACCCTTCTCTATAAATATTCTCTTTGTACCTTCATTAAGGACTTACACCAAAATAAAGAGACGAAGAGAGAAGTGCTGCCGCCGCCATTGAAGTCCTAAGAAGATCTTCGAGTTCGCAAAGGAGGTGACAGCGAGCGTTCCAGAAGTTCTTTCGAACTTGCTGGTTCCTGGGAGCAGATCGCAATGGGGCGAATCTTAATTTAAGCAACGGTGATCTTTATCACCCCAGCAAAGTCTTTGCATCAACTCCGGTTGAGAGCGATTATTCATATCGTTGCATCAACTCTGGTTAAGTGCGATCATTTATCTCGTTGCATCAACTTCGGTTGAGAACGAGTATTCATCTCTCTCTTAGGAGAACAAATTTTTTGTCTCTCTGGAAATAATTGTTCGAGATTTCTGTTTTCTATCAAAAGATCTGTTTCGGAAATAACACTAATTACTAGGTAACAGAATCCCACCTGAAAAGAAAAATAGAATTTATTTTCGACAAGAAGATATGGAGAGGGTATTGAAGCGGGAACCTGGATGTTTCATGGCAGACACATTATAATTCGTCGCTGGTTAGCAAATTCTATGTTTGAGCGGGAGCGACTCACGGCGGTTCCTATAAGGATTTGTTTCCCTAATCTGCATCCTAGCAGAGCTCTGGAGCAGTTCTCGACCCAAAAAGTTTCTCATGTGGGAGATGCCTCAGCTTGGTTGAATAAACAAACACCAGATGGGTTACCAAATGAAGAACTCATACATGGATGATGATGATGATGATACGTGCGTGAGGAGAGCGCTCCAAGCCAAGGAATCAACTTTGAGACTACAGCCACATGATACAGGACCATCTGCTCCCTTACGGGTGAGTCCTCGACTTTGCAAGGGATCCACTTAAATCACCGGATTAATGTTTATCCTCGCTTGGAACATAAGGGGTGCATGCAAACTATATGGGTCGATGGAGATCAATCAAAGATCAGTTGGCTAGATTTTATTGTAGTATCGAAGTGATTCTTTCAATCAAAGGTGCGGTCCTCAAGAAGTTCAGATATACGAACTCCACGTGGTTGGGAGTTAGCTTATAATTTAATTCTCTATTTGATAACTAGTATATATTTGGGTGGTATGGGACCGATAAAGCGCCTTAGAGTGTCACTGTCAGGTCTGAATCTGAACAACTTATGGTTGTGGAATTCGGGAATAATGGGGGTTTGAGTACTATACTTATGGTTGGAGCAGTCTATGGCTTCAATGACCGCAGGTTACGAATCAACTCTGGAGGGACATTATAGCAGTTAGTCGTAAACTTGGGTATGCACCTTACAATATTACTCAATGTTAGGGGACTTTCAAAACTGATTATAAGGGTCTGGCCTGTCGTGTTTGAAGCGCTCTGGACTTCTGTGGACCTGGAATTATCAACCATTATACAAATCATATTTCTTGTCAACTGGATAGGGAGGGCGTTGGGGAACTCCATTTTGGTATGACAAATTTCCTGAAGCGCTAGTCGAAGGTTGTCAAATGGTACCAGTGACCACTGGTCCATACTGGTACACCTCCTTCCTATCTCTACTGCCCACAAAAATATTTTTTGATATAAAAAAAGAGTGGACTTTGTGCAAGGTTATCATGAGATGGTACAGGGGTCCCTTGGCTACCCCTTTGCTGGCTCAAGCCAGTTCAAAGCGTGCCAGATGTTGAAAGTCAGGAAGAAGAGACTAAAATTATGAAATTCTCACATACCAAAATCAACTTTGGCGGAGAAGCTACAAAACCTTGCGGATGTACAAATTAAAATTCAGCAACACCCTGGGGACAACACACTACTCCAAAGTCATGAACAAGATCTTTGCAAGGAGGTGACAAAGCTTCAAGTTAATTGAATATATCCAAGTTATTGTTGGGAAAGAAACGCGGAAACCTTTTTCCAAACTAGAGAGTACCTGCGAGAGAATCGAGCAATACAACGCACGAACCAAAACACCAAAACAAACCATGCAGACACAGAGAATTTTTGACGTAGAAAACCCTTGCGGAAAAAAACCACGGGGCGATCGGAGTCCAACCCTGAGAAGCATTCACTAATAAAATAAAGGAGTACACCCTCTACAAAATTCTTTCGATCCAAATCAGATCCCCACAACACTTAGGAGAAAGAATAATGATTAGAAAGCTACGAAGAACAAGGACGACGAGTAGATATTACCCGAACACGATCCTCCTTCGAAAATGGCCTTCAATCCTCCTTCTTCTCTCCAAAGTTGTAATGGCACTCTTGCCTCTTTTCTCTCTCTTGTTCTTCAATGTTGTATTGTGATTAGGGTTAGGAATAACCATGTATAAACCCCCCAATCCGTAGCAAAACCTGGACCGTAGGATACGATCCAATGGTGATCAATCACCCTGAAAAACGCTTCAGCCCCGACGACACAGAGTTCGGCCAGAACTCTGTGTTTGGCAATCAGCACAGTTCTGGAACCAAAAGGAAGAGTTCGGCCAGAACTCTGTGTGGGGACAGAGTTCGGTCCGAACTCTGCCTCCCCTATTCCAGAATATAAAATTGTGGCTCCCGAGCTTCTTCTTCGTCTCCGAATGGCCTCGTCACCTCCCCGAGCTTCTCTGACACACAGACGGCGCTCGTCGCACTCCAGGGTCTTCTCCACATAGGTTGGAAACCCCATGTAGTGTCCCACTTCTCGCGGTCCACTACGTGATACCTACGGCTTGTTGACTCAGTCTTGAACTGAGTATTTGGGGAAAACCTTGCCGGTATCGATTGATCACGGATGAAATGCAATGAACCTTTCCAATTGATGGATTGACTTCTATTGAAATGAATCCAAGAGTTTTGTTGGATATTTTCTTTCGCTGCTTGGTTTTGATGAATGTGTTTTCGTGTTGGTTTTCGATAATTGGTTTTCATTGTTCGCTTTCATCGCATTTCGCATTTATTCCGAATCTTGAGAGAAAGAGACGAAGTATGCTAATCAACTGTTGGTGGCAGTGTAGGCCGCGTGAATTGTTTGTGAACGGCACGTGAAGTCCCTCCTTCTCTCGATTTAAGATTCATCTCGGTGAGTTGCTCTAACCGGACTTGCATTTATTTGTACGTCCTAATAAAAATGATCTCTAGTCCACTCTGTTGCCTTGTCCCTGTGATCAACGATACCTCAATAACAAAAGATAAAGAGAAGATAATGAATTGAATCATATGCTGGATTATATGTTGCCACTCTATCTGTTGCCTAAGAATATGCTTCAAATGCTTAGATGTGTACAGACGAACTTGTATGCATTGCCACAGTAAGAGAATTATCCCAAAGCTAGGAGCTATAAGCTCTGTCATTGTTCCAAAGCAAAGCATAGATACATATGTTGCCT
Organism: Iris pallida; assembly: GCA_029216955.1. Classification (NCBI taxonomy): domain Eukaryota; kingdom Viridiplantae; phylum Streptophyta; class Magnoliopsida; order Asparagales; family Iridaceae; genus Iris; species Iris pallida. Next base: position 7,101,268 of record JANAVB010015400.1, on the reverse strand, counting down.
AACAGTAGCCTTACAAAGTATGCATAGGTCCTGGACAACTTGTATACAAGAAAACTAGATCTCTCGAGCGGTTCTGGGGGCACCTGGAATTTGCTCGGCCTGGGGGAGATTGTCTAGACACTACGAGGTACAAGGGCCTCGGGTGTTGAATCAATGTCCAAATAGTGACGAACTGAACCCATGTGTCACAGCGGCTAAACGCGGAAAATGATCCGTGGACCAACATGTAGTTAGGTGCATTTATGAAATCAGAGTGCATTGCAACCTAACAAAAGATGCAGAATTCAAACAGTATGCTTTTACATCATATGCAAATTGTGCTAACCTGTCTTGTGCAGGAATGACTGTCGGCGTTGGTAAGTTGGTTATGATTATTCTACTGTCATTGTTTCTTATGAATTGTTAAAAGAACCTAGACAAGTAGAAAGAGCACTAATAAATATGTAGCTTCACATGTTGAATTAGTGCAGATATTTGTGAGTTTCGGTGAAGAGCCGCTCGCCAGTACATGATGTGTGCTGACCCACGTTGTGGGCATCCTTTTCAGAAAGCAAAAGGGGACATGAGGATTTCAAGTGAGGCACCGAAGCTCGTCTAGCCCAGTAGAGCTGTGGACTGCCTCGAAGCTACTTTTTATTTCAGTCAATTGCAAGTTTCCAGATTTCATTTCCTTTAAAGGTGTCTTTCAATTCCAGCTTGTAATAAAGGGATATCATGTATGGGCATTGTGGCTAATTTCAAAAGCGTGTTTCAAAGAGAATCATGTAGCCAAATTATAAGGCAAATCTGAGTTCGCAAAGCTTTGTACTTGTATTCCTATCAAGCTATCAATAAAAAAAGTATTTCAATTTCAAATCTCTGTGCCCAATATTTGGTTTTCTGTAATGAATGGGTGCGTGCGTGTGTTTTGCTTAACTAATGGGTGCGTGCGTGTGTGTTTTGCTTGACTAGTTGTTTTGTGCAGGTACATGGCCTTGTGCAAGCGCAACTTAGGCTTGCACGACATCACGCCTTAGCGAGGACGATCGAACCCGCAGGGATCCAGGCAAGACGGACGACCCTAGCGGGATCGGGGCATGACAAAGTGGTATCAGTGCACAGTTTTACGTCCTTGGCCTCTTGCAAATATCATTTTCAAAAAAGTATATAAAGTACTTTGATGGCGTTCAAAAGTGTCCCGATTTTGAGTTATAAAAACCAATGCCCCATACAATAAGTCCATAATATTTTATGAGACTGACAGAAGTTATACTCTTTTATAGAGAAATGGCCCCTACTCGACCCGCTGCCTCGACCGATCGGATAGAACGGATCATGAGAATGTTGGAACTGCAGAGGCAGGACAGTGAGGAAAACAACCAAATACAACAGGCCCAAATAGAGGCCCAGAAGAAACAGTTGGAGTCCTTGACTCAAATTGTCACGGCGCTTGCGGCAAATCGAGGTACCACCGCAGCGACTAAACCAACGGGAACGCCCGAGATTGAGCCCGTAGAGGGTGACGAGCCCCAGCCAGCGCCAAGGCACACTTCCTTTAGGCCAAAGGACATCTTAGACGCGAAACCTCCGGAATTTGAAGGCAGGACATCACCCGACAAGGTGATGGACTGGATTGATAAAATGGAGAGTCTGTTCGCGTTCATAGGAGTTCCGAGTAGCAAAAAAGTAATTTGTGCCGTTATGCTCCTACGGCTGCGGGCGAAGGATTGGTGGAAGGCGAAGAAGCCGGCGCTTCTCGCAACGGCTAGAAATGGAAAGATTTCATGGGCTTTGTTCAAAAAGGCATTTCTGGATCAATATCTGCCTCCAGCCATGAGCAAGAAGATGGAGGGTGACTTCATCACACTGAAACAAGGAGATATGTCCCTAGAGGACTATGAGTCTGAATTTGCCAAGTTAGCAAATTTTGCTGCTGCGATGCTACCCACCGAACAGACTCGCATAAATCGATTCGTTGGAGGTCTGAATGATGACATTCAACTAAGTGTGCTGAATCGAGAATGTGGGTCATATTCTCAGGCCTTTGAAGCGGCGCTACAGGTGGAACAGTTCCAGCAGAAGAAGGCGTCAGCAAAGACGCAGTACAGTCGCAATCAACCCGCCAAAAGATACCACGGCGGTGAGAAGAAAACAGAGAGAGATAATCGTAACACAGTAGAGTGCGAATACTGTGGCCGTCTGGGCCACACCATAGATAATTGTTGCACGAAGGCATTTGAATACAGCTACTGCGGCATGAAGGGCCACACAAAGGAAGCATGTCGTTCCTTGAACAAAGCTTGTTTCGGTTGTGGACAGCAAGGTCACGCCATCCGAAATTGTCCAAAGAGAAATCGACACAGAGATAATACAGAGGAGCGTGGGCAGCTGCCAAGCCCACCACCGCTCCGAGATAATCCGCACAATCAGCAGTTGCGGAATGCCAATACCACGACGAACGCGCGCGTCTACAATCTCTCCACCTTACTTGATCCCGAAAGTGGAGGTGAGTTTGCATCTTAAGTTTTGAGGACAAAACTTTTTCTCAGTGGGTTATTATGTAGTGCCCCACTTCTTGCGGTCCACTATGTGATACCTACGGCTTGCTGACTCAGTCTTGAACTGAGTATTTGGGAAAAACCTTGCCGGTATCGATTGATCACAGATGAAATGCAATGAACCTTTCTAATTGATGGATTGACTTCTATTGAAATGAATCCAAGAGTTTTGTTGGATGTTTTCTTTCGCTGCTTGGTTTTGATGAATGCGTTTTCGTGTTGGTTTTCGATGATTGGTTTTCATTGTTCGCTTTCATCGCATTTCGCATTCATTTCGAATCTTGAGAGAAAGAGACGAAGTATGCTAATCAACTGTTGGTGCCAGTGTAGGCCACGTGAATTGCTCGTGAACGGCGCATGAAGTCCCTCCTTCTCTCGATTTAAGATTCATCTCGGTGAGTTGCTCTAACAGGGCTTGCATTTATTTGTACGCCCTAATAAAAATGATCTCTAGTCCACTCTGTTGCCTTGTCCCTGTGATCAACGATACCTCAATAACAAAAGATAAAGAGAAGATAATGAATTGAATCATATGCTGGATTATATGCTGCCACTCCATCTGTTGCCTATGAATATGCTTCAAATGCTTAGATGTGTATAGACGAACTTGTATGCATTGCCACAGTAAGAGAATTATCCTAAAGCTAGGAGCTATAAGCTCTGTCATTGTTCCAAAGCAAAGCATAGATACATGTGTTGCCTAACAGTAGCCTTACAAAGTATGCATAGGTCCTGGACAACTTGTATACAAGGAAACTAGATCTCTCGAGCGGTTCTGGGGGCACCTGGAATTTGCTCGGCCTGGGGGAGATTGTCTAGACACTACGAGGTGCAAGGGCCTCGGGTGTTGAATCAATGTCCAAATAGTGACGAGCTGAACCCATGTGTTGTAATGCCCCGCTCCGCACGAGGCATTTGGTTGGCTTGTTGGATGGGATCAGAAAGTTGGACCATGACTTATGTTGAGAACCAAGAGAGTTGAGACTGATGTAGTCTTTCTTAGCTGGCTAGACGGAATGGATATTGGAATGTGGCTCGCTGGTGGAGCTACGCTTAGTAGGATTGGAGCAGGAAGACCGTTATATAAGGCAAATGGAACTGTCCTCCTTCCTCCTTATTCCCGCATGCTTAATAAATGGAATAATGTGATGCTATGAATATGTCCCGAATGTCTCTTACCTTGAATGTTGAATAATTGTGATGCGATGCTTTAGTTGCTAAATTGATAGAGATTCATATGCTGGAAATCATTGAATGAATAATACATGAACTTTGAATTGCTGAATGAATCACACTCGAACTGCTAATGTAACATGATGCCTGAGATTGAATTGATAATGTCCCTTATGCTTAAGATCGATGAAATGAATGAATCACTTGAATAATGAGATGCTGCATAAACGATACATGAGAAAAGAATTGAATATGCTATTGTCCCTATGAAATGAATGAAATGCTACAGGTCCCTTTGAAATGAATGAATACTGTTGTTCCTCCTTAGAAGGAACAAATGAGAAATGTTGCAATGAAGCAATGAATGAGAATTGATGAGGCTTGGGATCGTTGAGATCACCAAATGAAATGATGGTAATGTTGGGAATGAATAAGTCATTGAACATGACTTGAATGAGATAAATGATGATGCACTGTTGTCTTTACTTCAATATTTCACCATGCATTTTATGTTCACGATTGAGATGGACACGCATTCGCATGGTCATAGGACAACTTATGCATAAGTGATGGGGATATGTTTTCTCGGACGGTACCCCGGGACGTTAGGGCGACCGATCCGGCCTAGGAGAAAATATTGGGGTGCCAGTAGGGGCACGGGTTTTGTGAGGCATCCTTTGGGGCTAGCTACCTTCTCTGGAGTCATCGCATTACCAATGAAGACCTATATGGCAACGTCCGTATGGTTAAACACCAGTGACCATGTAGTCAGGATGCATGCTAATGAATGTCTTTTGCAGGTAGAGTAAGTATATCTGCTAACCTGTATCTGATGCAGGTATGAAGGAGTCGACTATCAGTAAGAAATCACTTAAATGTGATAATTCAATATATGTGTTGGTTTAACTTGCATGCTTACGTTCCAAATAAGTTTGATGATGCCGTATGTAGCCTTTCAGTATGAGATCCTGCTTAACATGTTAAGTTCAGTGTGCTAAGAAAGATGCCTTGCTAAATATTGCTCAAACACAACATACATGCTAAGTGATGCTTGAAGTGATAACTGTTATAACATGTTTAAGATGTTAATGTTAACGATGCCTCAATGATACCTTTTCATGATAACACCTAGTATGCCTCAATGATGCCTTTGCATGATAACACCAAGAATGTTAAAAAGATATGTCCACATGAATGCTACAAAGAATATGTTTACATGCTTCACTCTGATTATTGCCCATGAACTGTAAACTGATGCTAGGCCCCAAGTAGAAAGACCATTCTAATAAATGTTTGCTTAAATGATCACTTTAAATGTTGGCTTATGCGAGTGGGTTGGATTCTACTCGCCAGTACATAGATGATGTGCTGACCCACGTTTTGTGGGCAGGTGCTCTTGCTTGGAATATTCTACACACGAAGATTGGCTTGATTGGTTCCGCGGCATCGAAGATTTGTTGGGCATACAGAAGCTCTCCTTGTACAAGATGATGTCTTCTGTTTATAAAGGGCATAATGTATGGAACATTGTAATCAGTTGTACCAGTGAGATTGTGAGCCAAGTCGGTATATCGAGTTGTCATCCATTGTATCCAAATATCAAATGTAAGCTGTATAGCATTGTTCAGTTGATTCCAATGTAAAGAGAGATGTGCTGTAATCATTGTACTTCAATACAAGTCTTGTACTCTTCTTCAACTATCAATAAAGAGAATAAAGTTCTATATATCTCTGTGTAGCTTTAAGTTACTCTTTTTCTCCGCTGCTATAAAGAAGTGATGTACTTCTATTCAATGAGAAAGATTGTCCTCACTAAATTCAATTTATCTGCTTCTGCCGCTGCGATGTATTCCTATTTAAAGAATAATCGAGTATGTACCATCTTTACCTTGTACAAGTGCAATACCAGACTTGTACGGCATCACGCCCAAGCGAGGACGATCGATTCCAAGAGATAAAATATGTGAATAAATGACTCTATGAATCGGGGCGTGACAAATTGGTATCAGAGCACGGCTTTACGTCCTTGGTCTCTTCTTTGATTCATTTCAAATCAAAGTTGCATCGATGATTAACTAAAGTTGCTTCCGCGATAACTCAACGTTGCTTCCGCGATTAAATCAAAGATTGCTTCCGCGATTATGCTATTGTTCTTCGGTAATCATCCTTATGTTATCTGTGCTTGAAAGTTCGTTGACCCTCTTGGCTGCTCACTGGATGTTCCATACAATAAGTCTATATACATTATGATGCCCCTAAATAAATGATTGTTGTTGGTTTGGACACAAATAACCTAACAATGACTCGATGCCATAGTATGCTATATTGTGAATGTTGTTGGAAATATGGGAATAAAAGAAAGGTAGCTATGTATGCTGCGACAAGATGAGAATTGCATGTGATGTTGGAAAAGAATTGTGAATGAAATAATTGATGGATGAGTTTGACAGAACTGGTGAATTGACTCATGTGTGTTGCTAAGTGCTTTAGAGACGCTAAAAATGTTGGCTTATACTATTGAGACCCTAAGATGTTGGCTAAGTGTTGTGATCGTTATAGATCATGTAAGTCCGGAATAGAATTGAGTGGTATTGTTTAAGGATGGCTTCATTTCTGAGTGGTATATTGCCTCTACCACCTCAGAACGAGATATATGTTGACCCTTCCCATGGGATAGCAGTGAGACTATCTGTGAGTACTGGGTAGTGCCGAGACTTAGCTGAGAGTCATGTATTGTGGCTAGATGACTCGAGTGTCCCTTGACGGTGATGTTATGTTGGATAGCGAAATTGTCGAAAATTGTAATCGGTGGCATGGTTAGAAATTATTTAGTCGAGTGCTGACTCAGACTAGTAAGACCGTTAGTATGCTATGAGTAAATGGATTTGGCTAGAGAATGTTGTGGCTTAGAATATCTGAATGTTGATTTCGATTGGTTGGATGCAAATTATTTGTGGCTAATACAATGTCGATTGCTAAGATGAAAGTTTTGGAAAAAGTTGTCGGTGACCAAAGAAATATTAGAGATTTGTGCCTTGACCCTAAGGTGTAATAGATGTTAACCCATCTAGATCACCAAAGGATATTCGTTGCTTATGCGCATATATGCTGAAGAATTAAATTGTACCAGAAAAGTGACAAGTAGCAACCCTGAATCCTTGTGTTGCATAGAGGATGGTTAATTGATACATGAATTATCAGATTGAATAGAATGAACTACTCGACCCTTGAGGTAGAGAATTTTAAGAATGTCCATATAAGATTTTGACGGCTGGAAAAAGGAACGAAATTTAAGAATGCCCGTAAGGAAGTTTGATGATTGAGAAACGAATGGGAACAAGAAATTTCAAACGTGTTGGATAATGTCGGTATAGGTGATTGTTAGTTGGGATACAGATTGTTGGCTTATGACTTAGTGGTGCAACCTTGTCATACAGATCGAATAGTATGATTCTATAGTTATATTAAAACTATCGGAATCGATGACCCTTGAATAGTTAACCATGGTTATGGGTTTATGTGGGTACGAAGGAATTGGACCAGAAATTGATTCATTGGAAATTTACTTGATGGATTATTAGAACGATGAAGATCGTATGTCGGATTTGGAATTGACCGTAATGTTGATAGATCGATCTTAGTCGATTGTTGGGTAAGTCTAGAATGAGCCTCTGTGGGAATTATTTCCTTGAGGAAGACCCTGAATAGATAGACTTGACCCTAGCGACCAGTTGATGAATTACCAATTGCTGGCTTAGCCCAATTGGCGATTCATTATTCAAACTGAATTGATACCCATAGGTTTGGGTAGAGTTCCTTAGAACTGCCGGTTGCTTGTTGGCCCTAAGAAACAGAAACTAGTATAACCCTAGTAGCCGTCCACTCTAGGGGAGTCACCTGAATGATTAGGTATAGCTGTCGGTATAGCTAACCATTGAGACTGGACCGAATAATAGATGGCCGTTGGCGACCCATAGAATGACCTTGTGACATTAAACGAGAGATGGTGATGAGTATGATCTAAGAATGATAAGTTGTAAGTATATGCTCCAATATGAACCTTAGAGATGTTGACCCTTGAGAATTATGTGTCGGCCTATAGCGGGAAATGGAATCGTGGGATGAGACTTGATTTGTATGTATCAAATAGTGAATTATTATATGAGATGGAATTGACTGCTCATAACGGAAATATTGGATAAGTATCTATAGTCGGGTAGCTGGGTTAACCTTGACTGTTGCATAGAATTATACCCTGACTCGGATAATCGATAGCTGGTGATGTTGGATTGTATCTTTTAGAAAAGATGAATTACCTCGGTGAAAAATGTTGTTGGATTTGGGAAGGAAAATGATTGCTGTTGTGAAACCTTGATATGATTGGCTCTAAGTTAGACCCTTGATCGAATGTTAAAAAATGTTATGCTTAGATGGAGATTGTCCCTGATGTTAAGTGGTGGCCTGGAAAATAGTGATTGTGGCAAAGTGAATAAAATGATAAGTCAATTGAAAGGATACTAAGTCTGATTTGGAAAAGAGAGTTATATCGTGGCTGATCGAATTATACTATCATGGAAGTTGGTTGAAGTACATATGTTTTAGGGACGCCTAAAATATGTGTATGGATACAGCCGAAGCGATAGGTTGCGACTGAGATAATATTGTTGGAAGAATTTATCGCACTAGCGCAGACTTTGGCTGAAATGCATATATTTTGGGGACGCCTGAAATATGTGTATGGATCCAAATGAAGTGATGTGTTGCGACCAAGATAGAATGTAAGAAAAATGTTGGTGAATCAATGAGAAGTTGCAAGTATTTGGAAAAAGAGATAGATGGATTGAATCGTTGATTGATTAAAGTGATACTGTTGGACAGCTATTTTGAAATGACCGAGTGGGCTGAAATGAATATTGAATTGAAGCTGAATGAGTAACTCATTGTGATTAAGTGAATCTAGTAGATGAGTTGTTTTCTTAAGTTTCGAGGACGAAACTTTTTCTGAGTGGTATATTATGTAATGCCCCGCTCCGCACGAGGCATTTGGTTGGCTTGTTGGACGGGATCAGAAAGTTGGACCATGACTTATGTTGAGAACCAAGAGAGTTGAGACTGATGTAGTCTTTCTTAGCTGGCTAGACGGAATGGATATTGGAATGTGGCTCGCTGGTGGAGCTACGCTTAGTAGGATTGGAGCAGGAAGACCGTTATATAAGGCAAGTGGAACTGTCCTCCTTCCTCCTTATTCCCGCATGCTTAATAAATGGAATAATGTGATGCTATGAATATGTCCCGAATGTCTCTTACCTTGAATGTTGAATAATTGTGATGCGATGCTTTAGTTGCTAAATTGATAGAGATTCATATGCTGGAAATCATTGAATGAATAATACATGAACTTTGAATTGCTGAATGAATCACACTCGAACTGCTAATGTAACATGATGCCTGAGATTGAATTGATAATGTCCCTTATGCTTAAGATCGATGAAATGAATGAATCACTTGAATAATGAGATGCTGCATAAACGATACATGAGAAAAGAATTGAATATGCTATTGTCCCTATGAAATGAATGAAATGCTACAGGTCCCTTTGAAATGAATGAATACTGTTGTTCCTCCTTAGAAGGAACAAATGAGAAATGTTGCAATGAAGCAATGAATGAGAATTGATGAGGCTTGGGATCGTTGAGATCACCAAATGAAATGATGGTAATGTTGGGAATGAATAAGTCATTGAACATGACTTGAATGAGATAAATGATGATGCACTGTTGTCTTTACTTCAATATTTCACCATGCATTTTATGTTCACGATTGAGATGGACACGCATTCGCATGGTCATAGGACAACTTATGCATAAGTGATGGGGATATGTTTTCTCGGACGGTACCCCGGGACGTTAGGGCGACCGATCCGGCCTAGGAGAAAACATTGGCGTGCCAGTAGGGGCACGGGTTTTGTGAGGCATCCTTTGGGGCTAGCTACCTTCTCTGGAGTCATCGCATTACCAATGAAGACCTATATGGCAACGTCCGTATGGTTAAACACCAGTGACCATGTAGTCAGGATGCATGCTAATGAATGTCTTTTGCAGGTAGAGTAAGTATATCTGCTAACCTGTATCTGATGCAGGTATGAAGGAGTCGACTATCAGTAAGAAATCACTTAAATGTGATAATTCAATATATGTGTTGGTTTAACTTGCATGCTTACGTTCCAAATAAGTTTGATGATGCCGTATGTAGCCTTTCAGTATGAGATCCTGCTTAACATGTTAAGTTCAGTGTGCTAAGAAAGATGCCTTGCTAAATATTGCTCAAACACAACATACATGCTAAGTGATGCTTGAAGTGATAACTGTTATAACATGTTTAAGATGTTAATGTTAACGATGCCTCAATGATGCCTTTTCATGATAACACCTAGTATGCCTCAATGATGCCTTTGCATGATAACACCAAGAATGTTAAAAAGATATGTCCACATGAATGCTACAAAGAATATGTTTACATGCTTCACTCTGATTATTGCCCATGAACTGTAAACTGATGCTAGGCCCCAAGTAGAAAGACCATTCTAATAAATGTTTGCTTAAATGATCACTTTAAATGTTGGCTTATGCGAGTGGGTTGGATTCTACTCGCCAGTACATAGATGATGTGCTGACCCACGTTTTGTGGGCAGGTGCTCTTGCTTGGAATATTCTACACACGAAGATTGACTTGATTGGTTCCGCGGCATCGAAGATTTGTTGGGCATACAGAAGCTCTCCTTGTACAAGATGATGTCTTCTGTTTATAAAGGGCATAATGTATGGAACATTGTAATCAGTTGTACCAGTGAGATTGTGAGCCAAGTCGGTATATCGAGTTGTCATCCATTGTATCCAAATATCAAATGTAAGCTGTATAGCATTGTTCAGTTGATTCCAATGTAAAGAGAGATGTGCTGTAATCATTGTACTTCAATACAAGTCTTGTACTCTTCTTCAACTATCAATAAAGAGAATAAAGTTCTATATATCTCTGTGTAGCTTTAAGTTACTCTTTTTCTCCGCTGCTATAAAGAAGTGATGTACTTCTATTCAATGAGAAAGATTGTCCTCACTAAATTCAATTTATCTGCTTCTGCCGCTGCGATGTGTTCCTATTTAAAGAATAATCGAGTATGTACCATCTTTGCCTTGTACAAGTGCAATACCAGACTTGTACGGCATCACGCCCAAGCGAGGACGATCGATTCCAAGAGATAAAATATGTGAATAAATGACTCTATGAATCGGGGCGTGACATGTGTCACAGCGGCTAAACGCGGGAAACGACCCGTGGACCAACATGTAGTTAGGTGCATTTATGAAATTAGAGTGCATTGTAACCTAACAAAAGATACAGAATTCAAACAGTATGCTTTTACATCATATGCAAATTGTGCTAACCTGTCTTGTGCAGGGATGACTGTCGGCGTTGGTAAGTTGGTTATGATTATTCTACTGTCATTGTTTCTTATGAATTGTTAAAAAAAACCTAGACAAGTAGAAAGAGCACTAGTAAATATATAGCTTCACATGTTGAATTAGTGTAGATATTTGTGAGTTTCGACGAAGAGCCGCTCGCCAGTACATGATGTGTGCTGACCCACGTTGTGGGCATCCTTTTCAGAAAGCAAAAGGAGACAGGAGGATTTTAAGTGAGGCACCGAAGCTCGTCTAGCCCAGTAGAGCTGTGGACTGCCTCGAAGCTACTTTTTATTTCAATCAATTACAAGTTTCCAAATTTCATTTCCTTTAAAGGTGTCTTTCAATTCCAGTTTGTAATAAAGGGATATCATGTATGGGCATTGTGGCTAATTTCAAAAGAGTATTTTAAAGAGAATCATGTAGCCAAATTATAAGGCAAATCTGAGTTCGCAAAGCTTTGTACTTGTATTCCTATCAAGCTATCAATAAAAGAAGTATTTCCATTTCAAATCTCTGTGTCTAATATTTGATTTCCTGCAATGAATGGGTGCATGCGTGTGTTTTGCTTAACTAATAGGTGCGTGCGTGTGTGTTTTGCTTGACTAGTTGTTTTGTGCAGGTACATGGCCTTGTGCAAGCGCAACTTAGGCTTGCACGGCATCACGCCTTAGCGAGGACGATCAATCCTGCAGGAATCCAGGCAAGACGGACGACCCTAGCGGGATTGGGGCGTGACACCCCACCCACTCCAACAAATCTCCCCCTTCAAAACTAGGTGGAGGAGGTCGTCATCCTGACGATCTGCCTATAGTACTTAAACTTTCCCTCGGTATAACCTTCGGGAGCATGTCCGCTCCATTGTCATTAGTACAAACCTTCTCAAGCATCGCGTCCTTCTTCTCAACCACATCCCGTATCTAATGATACCGAGTTTTGATGTGCTTGGACCGACTATGAAATGTCTGGTTCTTCACAAGGTGAATAACACTCTGACTGTCGTAAAGCAAAGTATATTGCTCTTACTTCAGCCCCATTTCCTGCAACAACTTTTTCATCCACAGCAGCTCCTTACAAGCCTCCATCGCCGTAATATATTCTGCCTCCGTCGTCGACAAGGCAACACACTTCTGCAATCGCGACTGCCACGATACCGCTCCTCCGGTAAACATCATCACATAGCCCGAAGTCGATCATCTCGTGTCTACATCTCCAACCATATCAGCGTCGATATACCCAACCAGCTTCGGCTCGTCACCACCAAAAGAAAGTCTCCAATCGACAGTGCCCTGAAGGTATCGTAGAATCTACTTGACTGCACTCTAATGTACCCTTCCAGGATTTGAAAGATACCTGCTAACAGTGCCAACTGCATGAGCGATGTCTGGCCTCGTACACACCATAGCATACATAAGGCTCCCCACAGCTGAAGCATATGGAATCTGCTCCATATCTTCTTTTTTGTTCTCGGTAGATGGACACTGCTCCTTAGTGAACATAAAGTGGGCCGTAAGGGACAACTCACTTTCTTCGACCCATCCATATCGAAACGCTGAAGTACCCGGTGAATGTACTTCTTTTGGGACAAATATAGCAGCTTGGACTCTCTCTCTCTCGGCTGATTCTCCATTCCAAGAATAGTCTTCGCTGTGCCTAAATCTTTCATAGAGAAGGCTGCGCCCAGTTGACGCTTCAACTCCGCTATCCTAGTGGCATTCCGACCCACTAATAGCATATCATCTACATAAAGCAATAAAATAATAAAATCATCATCGATAAAATACCTCACAAATACACAGTGATCCGACGTCGTCCGTGCATAACCATGCTCCCCCATAAACGATACGAACTTCCTGTACCACTGCCTCGGAGCCTGCTTCAGACCATACAAGCTCTTTCTCAACCAGCAGACCAAATGTGACTTGTCCTTCTCACAAAATCCCTCTGGCTGGTCCATGTATAACTCCTCCTCAAGATCACCGTGGAGGAATGTCGTCTTCACGTCCATCTGCTCGACCTCAGACTGGCTGCCAATGCTAGCACCACCCGAATAGACGAATACTTGACGACATGCGAAAAGATCTCATCATAATCTATGCCTTTCCGTTGACCGTAGCCTTTCACTACCAGCCTCGCTTTGTATCGAGGGCGAGTAGCATCATCCGTCTACTTCACTCTAAACACCCATCGATTCTTCAAAGCCTTCTTGTCCTTTGGTAACCGCACCATCTCATAAGTGGAATTGGCGTGTAAGGAACTCATCTCCTCCTGCATAGCCTCCATCCACTCATGCCTGTGTTCGTCTTCTATAGCCTCTGCAAAACTTTTGGGCTCTCCTCCGTCAGTCAATAGCACATACTCACTCGGTGAGTATCTTGTAGATGGTCGACGCACTTTGTCGTTCTTTTTCAGTGGAGCCATTGGTGCTTGCTGTATACTAACAGCCTCCTCCCCTTCAGGAATTGTCTCTCCGGTATGCTCATCCTCCTGAGGGACACCCTGACCACCATCAGCAGGCTGATGATCAAGGTTGGGAGCAACTCCATGTACTGGCTCCTCCATAATTAGATCCTCTGCGATGTCCTCTGGAAACTGCTCGAAGCGAAATGACTCTAACTCAGGCAATTCCTCAACCTCAGAAGGCGTCTCGGAATCCTGAGTGTTGGTCATGGTCTGATCCTCGACGAATACCACGTCCTTACTTCTGTAGAGCTTTCTTCCTACTGGGTTGTAGAGTCTATAGCCAAACTCATCCCGACCGTAGCCGACAAAGACGCATCGCCTCGTCTTCGGCTCAAGTTTGGACCTCTCGTCCTTCGGTACATGCACGAAGGCCTTACAGCCAAAAACTCGCAGGTGATTGTATGACGGCTCTTTGTCGTACCATACTTTGTCAGGCACATCACCCTACAAAGAAGCACTAGGAGATAAATTAATAACATAAGCAGCTGTGAGAAGAGCCTCACCCCAATAACTGCCCGACAAGTTTGCTTCTGACAGCAAATACTGCACCCTCTCCATCAGTGTCCTATTCATGCGCTCCGATACACCATTGAGCTGAGGTATCTTGGACAGAGTCTTCTGGTGTCGTATCTCCTGCTCTTTGTAATAAGCATCAAAGGGACCAATGTATTCACCGCCGTTGTCGGACCGAACACACAATAACTTCTTGCCCATCTCTCTTTCAACAGAGGACTGAAACTTTTTGAAAGTAGGCAGCACCTGATCCTTGGTCTTTAAGGCATAAATCCAAACCTTTCTGGAACAGTCATCAATAAAAGTTACAAAGTAAGAAGCACCACCAATAGATTTTACCTTCATAGGACCGCAGACATCCGAGTGAATCAACTCGAGCAACGCCAGCTTCCTTGAACTTGGGTGACTTTGGAAAGACGTCCTATTTTGATTTCCAGCTAAGCAGTACATGTACTTCTCCAACTTTGTAGACTTGAGCCCTGGAACCACCTTCCTGTTCACCAAGTAGCTCATCTCCTTCTCGCTGATATGGCCGAGCCACCTGTGCCACAACTCGGTAGACGCATCACTGACTGCGTTCACCTCATGTGCTCCCTGTGCGCTCCCCTCCATATAGTAGAGACCGGACTTCTTGCTTCCTCTGGCAATCACCATCGAACATCTGGAAAGCTTCCACTGACTATTCCTGAAGAGACTGAAGAATCTCTCGTCATCCAACCTTCCAATCGACACCAGGTTGAAAAAGATATCAGGAAAATAACGAACATCTTTGAGAATAAGAACTGCACCCATCTTCGTTCTCAAATGCACATCTCCAACGGCAACCGCCTTCGACACATCTCCATTGCCCATCTTCAACACTCTATAGTCGCCTATTGTGTAAGTGGCAAATAGTGTCCTGTTGTGAGATACATGCGCTGAAGCCCCTGAGTCCACCAACCAAGAATTGTCATTGCAGGCGAGGTTTGTGAAACCTCATCACCTACGACGATCACATCGCCTCCATGTATCGAGGCCGCCGCTGTAGTGTTCTCATCTTGCTTTCCCTTGTCGCCCTTCTTCTCTCTCTTCCAAGCGAAAAAGTTTTGCTTAATGTGGCCCTTCTTGCTACAATGGTAACACTCCGAGTCCTCGTACCGGCCTTTGGACTTCCTCCTGCTCTTGTCTCTGCCACCACCTGGATCCCTGCTTTTGCCCCTTCCGCGGCTCTCTGAAACCAATGCCTCTGAGTGGTGGGATTTGAATGAAGTACCCTGAAAACGTCTTTGCATCTCTTCATTCAGCACCCCGCTCTTGGCAAACTCCAGACTGACCATGTCCTCTGGAGCAGAAGCGATCATAGATACTCGTACGGTCTTCCATGAGTCTGGCAATATATACAGCAGCCATAGTCCCTGAACTTCGTCATCGAACTTGACTTCCATTGAAGACTGCTGGTTAACCATGCCCTAGAAATCACTTAAGTGATCTGTAATAGACGCCCCATCTTTGTACCGCAGACCCATCATCGTCCGGATCAGGAACAACTTGTTTACCCCGGTCTTCTTTGCGTACAAAGATTACAGTTTATCCTATAACGTCTTCGCATGCTCAATATTGACAACGTGGTTGTACACGTTCTCATCAACGAACTGCCTGATATATCCGCACACCTGTATATGCTCCAATTTCTAGTCCTCCTTGGATTTATCACTGGGCTTCTCGGATGCAAATACGGGCAGATCCACCTTCTTGACAAACAATAAATCTTTTATCTTGCTCCGCCAATAGTGATAGTTGGTGCCGTTCAGGTTTACCATGCGCACCGGCTTCGCGTCCATCTCTCCTCTCTAGTTTTCCTGTCAACTTCTGACACCCTTCTGAATTCCAGAACCTGGCTCTGATACCACTTTGTTGGAAAAGAAACGCGAAAACCTTTCCCCAAACTAAAGAGTACCTGCGAGAGAACCGAGCAATACAACGCACGATCCAAAACACCAAAATAAACCACGCAGACATAGAGAATTTTTGACGTGGAAAACCCTTGTGGAAAAAAAACCACGGGACGATCGGAGTCCAACCCTGAGAAGCCTTCACTAATAAAATAAAAAAGTACACCCTCTACAAACTTCTTCCGATCCAAATCGGATCTCCACAACACTTAGGAGCAAGAATAATGATTACAAAGCTACGAAGAACAAGGGCGAAGAGTAGATATTATCCGAACACGATCTTCCTTCGAAAACGGCCTTCAATCCTCTTTCTTCTCTCCCAAAGTTGCAATGGCACTCTTGCCTCTTTTCTCTCTCTTGTTCTTCAATGTTGTGTTGTGATTAGGGTTAGGAATAACCATGTATAAACCCCCCAATCCACAGCAAAATCTGGACCGTAGGATATGATCCAGTGGTGATCAATCACCCTGAAAAATGCTTCAGCCCCGACGACACAGAGTTCGGCCAAAACTCTGTGTTTGGCAATCAGCACAGTTCTGGAACCAAAAGGCAGAGTTCGGCCAGAACTCTGTGTGGGGGCAGATTTCAGCCCGAACTCTGCCTCCCCTGTTCCAGAATATAAAATTGTGGCTCCCGAGCTTCTTCTTCGTCTTCGAATGGCCTCGTCACCTCCCCGAGCTTCTCTGACACACAGACGGCGCTCGTCGCACTCTAGGGTCTTCTCCACATAGGTTGGGAACCCCACCCACACTAACAGTTATAGGCAGCACGCTATAAGGGGCTATTTAGATGAAGGAAATTGTGCTGCAACTGACAGTTTTTGATACAACTGACAGATTTCCAAAGTAGTTTCACCGATTGGTTCACCGCTAAAACTGCATGGTAAGTGACTCTATTCTCATACAAATCAAAACCTTTCTCCCTTTTTCTTTTACTTTCCACTTGCTTCTCACTTCCAGCCAAAAATGAGAGAAAGAGTGCAGCAAGTGAGGAGTAGGACTGTACACAAATCGACCAAACCGACCAAGTCGACCGAACCAAACCGCTCGGTTTATAACCGAACCGAAGGGTTAGTTGACTTGGTTCGGATGGAAATTGAAGAAAACCGACTGGTTCGGTTCGGTCAGTGGTTTGTCCATCCAAAAATTGGACTAAACCGAACCGAACCAAACCCTACATATATAGGGTTATTTTAGGGTTTTAAGCATTAGGTTTTTTTACTTTTCAGCATATTATCAATCAATACATTCAAAGTAGAAAGAGAAAGAAGAGGTGGCTGCATATTTCTTTCCCTTTCTATTTTTTTTCTCCAATTTGCGGAACTCCTCCTCCTCCAGATTTTAGCCTCTGGCCCTCCGTAGCCCTCGTCGTGACTCTCCAGTCTCCACTCCAATCTCCTTCGAATCGAGACTCCAAGTCGTCCAATCTCCATCGGTCCATCCAGTCGACTCCAAGCTCGATCCCTAACTAGTAAGATCCAACATTTAACAACAAATTTTTAGGGTTTATTTTCTTCTTCTATAGATGTATAGATTATAGATGATGTAGGGTTAGGGTTAGGGTTTATTTTTCTAGTCGTTTTCCCCTATTTTTAGTGCTTTGTGGAATCAGAATCATGCTGATTTTGACTTGTCAGTCGTATTTTTAATTTATTTGTTAGGATTATTCGTTTTATATTGCGTTTATTTTCCTTGCATAGCATTAAATTTGAGTTGATTTAGGAAAGTAGGGTTTTCTAATCATATGTTTTGCTTCTTGTAGCCAAAAAAGGCTTTTTTCAAAGTTCTATTAGTTTTTCTCTCTGTTTTGTTCTCCGTGGATGGAATCTTGCTGAATTGTTAACTTTATTTTTTAGGGTTTCTGATGATGATAGTGGTGATGTTAGTAGAACAAAAATTTGTTCTCACTATCTCAAGAAAAAGAAAAAGAGGTGGTTGGGGAGTACAAAACCGAAGTAGACCCGTATTTGATGAAATCATGTGAAGCAGACAAACCTGGCTTTGATATCTTTGAATATTGGAAGAAAAATTCAGATAAATACATGATTTTATCTTACATTGCCAAAGATATTTTGGCTATACATGTTTCTACTGTGGCTTCTGAGTCGGCTTTTAGTACCGGTGGTCGCGTCCTTGATCCATATCGGAGTAGTTTATCTCCAATGACGGTACAAGCCCTCATTTGCACTCAAAATTGGTTGCGCTCAAAAAATGATCTTCGTAGTTTAGTGGACGATATTGAAGACATTGAAGCAGGTAATAAGAACAAACTTATTTTTGTTGGTTTGTTGGTAGTTATTATTCATGAATCTTGATACCTTTAATGGTTATTATTTTTCTCACTTATAGATATTTTAGGTGGTGCTTCAGAGTTCAGAGAACACCTATAAACTTTGATGATAACTGACTGGTGCAATCGGGCAACACTGCAAGCTGTTGTTGCTGGGCTATTGGTGCAAGATGTACTGCTGGGATATTTGTTCAAGTTTGCAAACTGTTGGGCTTTAGAAATTTTCACTTGTCACTGGATATATTATCTGCAAACTGCTGTTGCTGGGCTATTCTTGCAATTGAGAACATGTCACTGGATATATTAGTTCCTTTTGTGTGTTTTGCTTGGATATTTGTTGAAGGCTGCAAGCCTACAAGTTCTGTTCTTTTAATGGTTTGTTCTTTAATGGTCTGTTTGAAACTTTGAATTTTTGTTTGGTTTGGTTGCAATAAAGAAGTCACTTGATATATGTTTATTTTTGTGTTTGTCATTGATTCATTGTCATTGGACATCATTATTTGATTCATATAAGTTGTTGTCACTGGAATCTGGATAGTATATTTGTTGTGTTTGGATTATTTGAATATGGCTTTGTGGTGACTAGTTATTTACATATATTATTTGATTCCAGTTTTGTACTGAGTAGAATGGATCAAAACCGAGAGTGCATTATATTTTTCGGTTGTTTTTGTGTGCAACTGAGAGTGCATTGTATTTGTGGGTTCATTTTTTTAATATGATCAAAACCGAAAAAGTTGAGCCAAGTCGAACCAAACCAAGTCGGTCGGTTTCAAAACTGAACCGACTAGTTGTTTGGTTTGGTTCGACTTTGATTACTTTCAAACCGATTAACTTTGGTTCGACTTCGGTTGTTATCAAATAGGTCGACCACCGACCGATGCACACCCCAAGTGAGGAGATGGGGAGGGAAAAAAAGGAAACAAAGGAAGGAAGCAAGAGACAGAGAAAAAATGTGCCACTCGTCCAAAGCTTCGTGGTTCCAATGCGGAAGAAGAGCTTAACGACTCTGGAAGTTCGCCGGCGTCCAGATCAGATATAGGTGGCTTAGTACAGGATGAGGAATAACGCAGCTCGGACATGACATGAAGGCGACGACGGAAGGTCTGAGCGTCGACGTGGTCGGAAGGTCCTGGCGTCGATATCGGCGGGAGGTCCCAACAAAGATAACGGCATCAATGGGGAGGTCTTTCCTTCTTTTCTTCCAAAAAAATTATTAAGAAGAAGAAGATGAATGGAGAAGAAGACGAATGGAATGGAGAAGAAGAAGAAAGAGTTTGAGAGGAGAGAATGGGTTGGTGCCAGCAGGCTGAATGGAGAATAAGACGAATGGAGAAGAAAACGAATGGAATGGAGAAGAAGAAAGAGTTTGTTGAGAGAATGGGTTTGGTGGCAGCATAGTGATGAGAGAAAATTCTAGGAAATTCTGGAGTAGTTAAATTATGGTAATTAATATAATAATAATAATGATAACAGTAATAATTAATAATAGAAATAATAAACAATATTAATAATAATTTATATTGTAATATTAAGGTTTAAATGAGAATTATTTATCAATTTTTAATTAATATTTAGTAATTTTTATCACTTTCAACAACCATCCAAGCAACCGAATTAAATTTTTTTTCCACTTTCAACAATGCATCCAAACAATCGAACTCTTTTTTTCTTACTTAGGAGAGACAAAAAATATTATATCCAAACATATTTTGGAAATTTATATATGCTGTAAGTGCACTATAATTCAATATATTGTAAGTGTCACTTTTACACTTTCAAAGAGTTATCGCTATCCAAACAGCTCCTAAATGCGATTGGCTCAAGCACAGGATCGATGTACTCAGCTTTTCTATGGAGTTACACATGCACGACAAAATAGAAAGGGAATTGATAAAGGCACTTCATTTTTTGATCGGGGCTAGCCCAGATTGGGGCTAGCCCAATTTTTTTTGTGTTTTACTCAGGACAGCCCATTTTTTTGATTTTGGGCTGTCCCAAAGTAAAATTTCCCTAAACCCAAAATTTTTCTCTCATTTGCAAAATTTTTTCTCTCTCTTCCTAAACCCTAATTCCTCTCTTCTTCTTCTTCCTCTTCTCCTCCACCATTTCTCCATCCCCAAGCAAGAAGATAATTTGAAATTCCTAGAAATTTCTTCCACCTAGAAATGTTCTCTTCTTCTTCCTCTTCTCTTCCAAATTTCCTTCTCAAGAAGATCGATGGCACCCAAATTCTTTCTCTATTTGTTTCCAAAATCCTAGAAATTAAATTGAAAAATTCAAGCATCCATTATATTGTTTATTTCAATTGTCTGTAGCCCATTTGAATTAAACTACATTCGGAGTGAAAAATTACCCATTTAAATTAAACACAAGTATGCAGGAACGAGAAAACTGTGCGTCGACCAGGACTGCCTAATTTTCTGGCAGTCCTACAAACTTAATGGACTGCCAGAAAACTGGGCAGTCCTAAGTCACAACATGTGAAACAAAGGACTGCCCATTTTTCTGACAGTCCATTCAGTTTGTTGGACTGCCAGAAAATTGGGCAGTCCTTGTTTGTATGTGGACTGCCCAGTTCCTAGACAGTCCATGCTCACAGCAAGTTCTGTGATGGACTGCCCAGTTTCCTGGCAGTCCACATATGTATGTGGACTGCCAGGAAACTGGGCAGTCCACATACAATCAGGTCTTCCAATCTTTTTTCGCGCGCGCGCGCGTGTGACAGCATGCGGGATGAATCTCAATCTAGGGTTACAAAACAGGAAGATTTTTATAGGGACAAGAGGAATCTCAATCTAGGGTTTAGAAGAAAATTTGAGATTAGAAGAAAATTTGAGAGGAAGAAGAGAAAGAGAAGAGAAATAAAACAATTGACTTTTATACTCCCCAATGGGCTAGCCCTAATAAAATTTTTCAATAGCAAACTTGTAAATAACACAAACTTACAAATGGGCTAGCCCCGATCAAATTGTGAAGTGCCTTTATCAATTCCCAATAGAAATCACATTGCGCCTGTTGAATTCTTCGGGTGTGGATCGAATTTTTTTTCCTTCACGCAGAAAATCCCCTCCTCTTCTCCCCTTCCTCTTCATATCCTCTCGAATAAACCCCTATCCTTCCTCTCTTCTCCTCACCAACAGCCGGTGCATTCGCGACTACGAGCTAGGGTTTTTGGAGGCACTGTTGAGCTTGAGGAGGACTTGGGAGCTCGAGGACCACTTCCATGACCTCTCTCCTCTCTCCCTCCTTCGTCGAACCCTCGTCACAGTCGAGCCCACTCCTATGCGATGAAGTCAGGCGTGATTGCAACCCTTCGTGGCCCCCATCACCACGACGGTAAGTTCTTCCGATTCAGATTAATTCTTGATCCCTACTTCTATTTCCATATTTGATTGTTGGATATCGATTTCTTCTGATATGCGATCATCATTTTCATTTCTTTAATTAGGATTTTTAATTCATTGTCTCTTGCTGACGATTCTGAAATTGGGGATTTTTAGGTTTTGTTTGATTTTTCTGGGTTTTGTTTGATCCGTTGGGGAATTCAAATTGTGCGAGGGATTATTAGTTGATGGTGTTGTGGTTTAAATTTTTGAGTGTTGTGGTTTTGCCCTAATTTTTGCCATAAATTTCTTCATTCGACAAGCCTCCACCACCCCGCCAGCGACACTTATTAATACCCCTAGACTTTTTTCTTTCATATTGGTGTTGAAATTTTAGATTTTTGGTGGTAAATTCATTGCCAGTTATGTGTCAAATTATTTTGTAGATGGATTTACGCACTTTGCATGGTTTTCTAGTATGTGAGGGTCTATCTTTGCATCCTATTGTTTAAGATTCTGTATATTGGTTCCAAACTTGGATTCCAGAGTTTTCTTGTGTAAATTAACAGATGTTTCTTCGTTCAAAGGAATCTTATACTTGTGACTCTTAACGTGTTCTGTTTTTGGTTCTAAAGTTACTGTTCTTTTGTCATGAATGGTCTTTGTGAGTGTTATTCAACTAACAAGGCTCAAAGCATTTTTAGTTGAATATGTTATCTTGAGATAAAAGGTTGGGCGTGGATATTAAGAGGTAATGATGGCTAGAACCTTGGTAAGTTAATTAAACAATTGATCTTTCAGTCCAATATTTGTTTCGTCAACTAAATTTTTTGACACATTCATTCAATTTATCAATTGGTGTCTAAAGCTTTATCTTATCCTTTGAGCATATCTGCTGAACTTTCGAACTGCTTCAGTAAATACTTTACAGTGATTAACATCTAAATTACTGACTTTCTAACAGATGACAACGCTGATATCAATTGAAGATGTGCACAGAGAAGTGAAAATCCTCAAGGCTTTGTCTAGGCAAAAGAATCTTGTCAAATTTTATGATGCATGTGAGGATGCCCTTAACGTCTACATAGTCATGGAGTATGTCTTTTGTTTTAATGTTCTTTTCTCTATTCAATGTCTCAATCAATTGTATGACATTGGCATATATTAGTTACACTATCTAGTATGTGATCTTAAGTTACTTTTGTCATAACTAGCCATTGTCTTCCAATCTGTGTCCCACATTGGTTACACTTCATTATGTTGTTAAATCTCTTTTCGATTAGTGTATTTGACATCAAGTAGTTTTCGAGTACCTTTTAGATTAAAACATGAGTACTGACAACCACCATTTTATTTGGTGTCTATAGATGCATATTAAGCCAGATATGCTGCTAAACAAATGAGATCTAATAATTACATTTTTCCTTTTCATATTAGATTGTGCGAAGGAAGTGAATTGTTAGATAGAATATTGTCCAGGTAAATTGAGTACCTTTTAATTTAAATGCTCTGACATGGAGCTACAAAACTGTAGCTTATAGCCTATTTTTGGTTATAAAGGAGGAAGGTACATGGAGGATGATGCAAAAGTTATTGTGACCCAGATTCTGAGTGTAGTTTCCTTTTGTCATCTTTAAGGTGTCGTGCATCGTGATTTAAAGCAAGAGGTCTGCAATATGAACTCCCCAATAAATGTATACTTTTCAATTATTGTTTTCTCATATCCTTGCAATGACATTCTAATCTTGAGTCATCACTAATCTTATGGTTCTCATGTCATCCTTTATGTCTCCAATACCAAAACCTATTTTTACTGCTGAAATTTTTTTTCTGGACTATTAACAGAACTTTCTGTTCTCCACTAGCGATGAAAATGCACCCATGAAGCTTATCGATTTTGGCCTTTCAGATTTCATCTGACCAGGTAAATTATTAGTAATTATGGCCAACTTTTGTGTCTAAACAATTACTGCTATTATCTTTCAGTGATGGGTTTGGTACTTCCTGATTTGTAGTAAAGGTTGCATTATCATTCTTAGTTACTCTTTTGTTTGTATCTGCAATCAGATATTTTGATTTAAAGTTCAGTTTTAGCCTACCTTTCAAGCGCTTTCATGTTGGGACATTGGGCTGCTGGCCTGTTGGTAGATGATCTTAACTGTGTTTTTTGTCTAGTTAGTTTTTGGGCTTGAATTACCATTTACACATTTTCTTTTGGGTTGTATAAAGTTGAGAGTAAGTAACTAGATATCAGAAATCTGGCCTAATGTTTGCCACTTTATCAGAAATTCGACGAGTTTAGTTGGAGTTTGGGTCCGGTCGAGTCACTAAGTTTATTTATTAACTGACTTATTTAGTGGTCTAATTTTGGGATTTATTCTAGATTGTTCGAATGTGAAGAAGGACACGTTCAAGATACAATCACTTTCATATAGATACAACATAATCACCTATTTTGTACGGATACGGGTACAAATGTGGACACCATCTCCCCGTACCCGTCAACATAGGTTTTTTAATTGAGGCAATATTGTTTCTTGATGGTCAAGTTTAATATTGCTATATAATGAGGTGTAATAAATCTTTTTTTTAGTTGAGTAACTGAAAGAATTGAGAATTAGGATTGTTCCTACTGTGAGAATAATGTGTCAAAGATGTGATGCCTAAACCCTATAGTGCGAAGCCTGAGATATTATCCTAACCTAAACTTAACTCTTCCTCCCCTTTTCCCTTCCTGTTGAGACTAAAACCTAATCCTGTGCAACACCCTTAACCCACATATTTCACCCTTAGTTCATATTCTCGAGTTTTATTATTGCATCTTATTTGTATGTTTATATATTATGTGTACTCACAAATTTATTTATCTATAATGTACTATTTAAATTGTGTCCAGTTCTTGACTATTAAACTAAAATAATGTGTGAACTCAAAATTAGATCCATAATATTCTCAAGTAACTTGTGATGAGGCTATGTTGGCGTGTTAATGCTATATGAAAACTACTGCATTAAAGGTGCATTAAAGGGAGGATTGTGCGACTGTCCTGTTTGCTTTAATTTATAGTCTTATATCTATTATTTTCTCAATTGTTATGTTCCTTCATCTACAAGCATGTATGTTTTAGAGGGAAATATAGCTCCGGGAATGTGTTTCTTGATCTACTACATATGGCTCATCCACAAACTTATAAAATATATACTTGCATATTATTGATGTTTCACATCTGGTTGAGTTATATCAGATTCAGGGGTATCAAATACAGAATACATTTTTTTTGATGTATTCATATTCTATCTATAAACAATAACAAACATTCATGCAAAATCAAAAACTGACTTACTAATAACACAAGGTAAGCTTGTTCTTAAGAGCCAAAAAGGTTTTAAAGAGAGATGCTTTACCCTTTTTGCATTTTGAAAAAATTGACAATTCATTTTACGATAATTCAAATGGACTTTTATACTAACAGTCATCATGGGTATCAGTCATCATGGATTTTGTTCACTGTTAACTAATGTATGAAGGGGGAGAATTACCAATGGTATCAGTCATCATGGGTATCAGTCATTATGGTATCAGTCATCATGGGTTTTGTTCACTGTTAACTAATGTGTGAAGGGGGGAATTACCAATGGTGTCAGTTATCATGGGTTTTGTTCCCTGTTAACTAATGTGAAGGGGGGATTTTACCAATGGTATCAATCCTTGGGATGTTAGTTTAAGTTCCTGTTTGCTAATGGTTTTAGTCCTAAATTATTGTTTCAGTCAATCATTCATAGTTCAGTCTTTAGTTTTATTTGTGCTCAGACACTGTATCAGTTTGAGAGCCTTGATACTTGGTTTTGTTTTAGTATCACAAATAGGAGGGGCTCGGATGTGGTTTAAACCTTAGTAGCAGTCCCTATTTATATATTTTTGTCCTATATATTATTACATCACCCACTTGTTGTATCAGTCTTTGTTGATGATATTGTATCAAATATTTCTTTGTTTAATCCCTATTTATTGATACCAGTCCAATACTAACAATGTATTTTTAATTGGCTACAGGGATTCTCGATGAATGATGGTTTGTGAAGCTGCGGGCTTCGGTTTCGATGGTTTATGAAGCTGCGGGCTTCGGTTGCGATATGGTTTGTGAAGCTGCGGGCTTCCGTTAAGGGTATTTTGTTCTATTGTGGAACTTTAGTTAATATAAAATGGGGTTGGTATATCATGTACAAGTGTGATCTGTGAACAAAGTTTATCTTTTTGTTGGTTACTAAACAAAAGAACTAGTTGAATGTAAGAACATGTTTGTTTGGTTAATATAAAATGTGCTTGTAAATTATTTGATGTTTGTGAGAGATTCTAGATTTTATATTATGCATTTCGAGATTTGATATTATGCGTGGATCTCGTAACGATGGCAACGTAAATGGAATTGATAAACAGGATCTCTTGACGGCTAAGAAACGTCAACAAAAAGAGAATCCATGTTGACGGTCATTAAACGTCAGCTAGGCCAGCGTCAGGAAAAGTATGCACCAATATTGACGGTCTAAAACTGGGTCTAAAACTGAATTTAGTTGACGGCTAAAACTCGTCAACTAAAGCAATTTTAGTTGACGGCTAAAACCCGTCAACTAAAGTCGTTCAGCAACCCGCCAACTAAAGTGGGGACTTTTGCTGACACTGGCCTAGCTGACGGAAGGGAAACCGTCAACTAAACCTTTTGGTGACCGGAAAAAACCGTCAACAAAAGCCATTTTTCTTGTGGTGTCAAGTTCGGACACGAAGGTGGGCAGGTTCAGGAGTTCGAATCCCGGAAAAATCGCACCGTCCACTTGGTTGGGCCAACCAAGGGTGAAGAAGCTCGTCGAAAAGTTAACACTTTTCGGTGGGAGACGGAAGTCGGGGATAGGCGGCCATGACTTACGGTGAGACTAATCGTCAGGAACATCGGTCTTGGTCGCATCATTGATATCGACAGGATCCTAGTGGATCAGAAAGTGCTATACATGGCAACTAGCATCGACATGATGGTCGAGGAGCTGGAACAAAGGAAGATGCAAAGCAGCTCGGGGGATCGGAGATAAGTGGCATAGGGGAGTAGGAACTCTGTCGCAGGACGACAGACATGGAGCCCAGTTGAGAACCCCTGGGGTGAATACCCTCTCATCAGACTGGAGAGGAGATTGTTGGAGTCCAGTCTGGATTTGTTAACAACATATTTGTGGAATCCAAATCTAGTTAAATATTTGATTTAATTAGATTAGATTTGGATGTCCATAATTGGTGTTGTGCTATTTTAGATATAATAGGATTCTTATTTTAGAAAATTCTATTATGATCTAAAATAGGATGATGATGAAATATTTTAGGCATAATAGGATTTCTATTTTATTCCTATTTAGGAAGTCTATTATGACTAGAATATGATTTTCTCATCATATATATATGGGGTGATGGTGGAGACCCAAAGCATAGCACAATGTAAAGATTCGGGGTGCTCGTCCACAAGAAAATCTAAGTGAAAGTTCGTACTTTGCTCTTAGGACTTTGTCATCCAAGATAGAAGGAAGAAGAATATCTAATCGAGTCGTTAGCTTCGGTTAGGAAGATTGCTGCGGGTTGGTGAGTGATCTCAATTGTAATCTTCTGTTTTTTCTTTTTAAGAGTGGTGAGGGGGTTGAACCTATTAGGGCAAAGGGTTCAACGTGAGTTTTGTCAATCACTACTAGAAATTGACGAATTAGCGATGCTTTAAAACATAGCAAAAATGACAAAAAACGTCGCTAATCTGAAATTGTGACGTTTTGACGACGTCGCAATTTTGCTAGTCGCTGATTCGAAAAGCATTAAAAAAAGACACAGATTTGCGACGCTTTGCGACGTAAATGGAAACGTCGCAGATTGGCGACGCTTTGTGACATACTTATTGTAGTGTCCCGACCCGCAAAATGCCTTATGATGGATGGTTGGTTCGATGAAGCCTTGTTAGACTTGGGAATATATGAAGGATCGCTTGGAAGGCTATGCAATCGTGACAGGAATCGTCTTATAAATGTTAGCAGTGTTGAACCTTTCGAAGATCCTTTAGCTTCACGCTTAAAATAAAGGATAGTATGCTGTGTTTACTCGTTGAGTTGTTGAATAACACCTTGCATGAAAGTCGAAAAGATAATCAAAGATAATTAATCACATGAACTGAAAGCTGTTGCTAATCATTTTAAGAATGGTGTGCTTCAAATCATTTCAATAAATTGTATGCTTGCATGCTTGGCAATGACTTTCAAGACAGGTGAAGGCAAAGCCCAAATACTTGGGTAGTGAGTATATCGAGCCTTAGCTCGATGGATAGATGGTAACTCAAATGCTAAGTCCCAGAAATTGGGCGGTGAGTACATTGAGTTTGGTTGAAAAGATGTATGGTATCAAAGATGTGGGAAAGAGATTGAGTAACAACATTCTATTACCCTGTGCCGATGTAGAATTTTGGTTACGCTAAGACCCTGGATTGGGCAGATGATAATATGAGCGTTGACTTAAGACAAGATGGCAAGATGGCAATACGAATGAGAATGGTGGGTTATTACTTAGTTTTTCTTATCATGCATTATATGTTTTCTTCTTATATAAGTTGTATATATTTGCATGGTCATGGACAACTTGTCGACAATGTGGTTCCTCGAACGGTATTTCAAGGCCTTGGAAACCGATTCGTCCTAGGGGGAACCTCGTGCTGAAGTAGTAGCACAGTGCCGAAGTAGTAGCACGGTATGCGGGACCTTCAGTAGGGCTAGCTACCCGCAATGCAAGTGGCGCCGTTATACCTGTAAGATGGTCCAAGATGACGTGTAGTCAGTGACCTTCATATAGATAGGTCCAGAGCTAATGATGTCTTATACAAGAAGAGTAAGTGATTACTCAAATACAGGGAAGGATGTCGGTTGTTGGTAAGAATCACCTGAACGGTGACAAATATATTGAAATATGATATTGTTCCTAATAATGTATTGTGCAGGATGAGTAAGTTTTATAAATGTACATGGATGGCTACATGACCGTGGGTAAGAAATCACCAAAGGGTGATAACAGATGCTTACATTATGCTGGTTATATATATAAGATGCATGCTTTACTTCTGTCGGATATGAACTGCTAATTGACCCTAAGACAACGAGAAAGACCACTTTTAATAATGTTCTATAACATGATTACTTAGTGTTGTCTTCTTAGGTTAGTTGGGCCAGCATCGCTCGCCAGTACATTGATGATGTATTGACCCACGTTGTGGGCAATATTACAAGTGCTCGTGTATGGGAAATTGTTTGATCAGTGCTTGGCATCGATGATTCAGATGGATGTGCAAAAGCTTTTCTTACAAGACGATGTCTTCTGCTAAACAGTATAACTCAGTTGTACCAGTGAGATTGTAGCCAAATTGGCTAGTTCATTATAAAGAAGTCGGCATATTCAGTTGTAGCCTAAAGGACAAGTATATATATTCAGTTGGCTATTCAAGAGTCTTATAATCAGTTGTAAACTCTGTATTCCACTGCAAGTCTTGTAATCCATTGCAATTATCAATAAAGAGATACATTTTCTTCATATCTTGTGTGACTTCAATTTATTTTCTTGATTTTGCTGCGCTGTCATTATTTTCTGAGAAATACTAGGAATTGTAATGGTTTTGCCGTGTACAAGTGGAATCTAGACTTGTACAGCATCACGCCCAGTGGCTAGTTTTCGATCCTCCGGGATCGGGGCATGACATAATGGTATCAGAGCATGGCTTTACGTCCTTGGCGCCAACTCTTCGATATATTTCTTGCTGGAAGTATCCCTGATCCTACTGATAGCGAGTAGGACCAAATAACTCGATTGGGGTAGTTGATGAACCATACTACATAGTTCCAGCAACAACGAAAGCTGCAAAAAATAGCAGCAATACTACTAGAAAGTACAGTTTCAATATTGCCCGTACGTAATCCTTTGTATAGACGTTGAGGCGGGCGGATACTAAGATGAAATAGGCCTGCTAATATGCCCAACGTACCCGCTGCAATATGATGAGAGGCTATTCTATTCTTATTCGTTTTTTTTCAAATCAATGTTGCTACTAAGATGATTCAAAGCTGCTTCCGTGATGACTCAAACGTTGCTTCCGTGATTATTCAAAGTTGCTTCCGTGGTGAATCAAAGTTGCTTCCGTGAATACTCAAAGTTGCTTCCGCGATGAAATCAAAGTTGTCTCTACGATGACTCAAAGTGCTTCCGCATTTATTCAGTCTTCTTTCGAAATTGTTCTAAGTTTTTCCCTTAACTGAAAGTCTGTTGATCCTTTTAGCCGCTCACTGGATGTTCCATACAATAAGTCTAAATATGTGGGCTGTGATATGTGTGCGCATTGTTGAATTTCTAAAAGATACCAAAACGAATAACAATGATGCGATGCGATGCGATAATAAGTTGGTAATGTGTGCTTGATGCTTTAAGTATGGGATTCATTAAAGTCGATTGTTATGCATCAATCGACTGTGGGTGATGGTATGGTTTGTTGGAACAGAATGTGCATGGATTTCAGTAAATAGGAATCGACAGAATCTTGAGTCGGTAATTATGGCCAGTATAACCACTACAGGATGGATAGTCCATATTGGACGTTGGTTTGATGCGAAGAAAAATATTGTATCTAGTATGGCTTGAGCTCTGAGTGGTATATGGCTTTACCCTCTTAGCGATAAGATGACCCTTGACGTGTTCATAATTAAGTGATTGCTTTACCTATAAGGTATTGAGTAGTATCGAGTCGTAGCTGGGATTATGATTGATACATGATGGCTAGGCGTGTCCCTTGCTGATTAAGTTCGGATGACCCGTTGTGAGATTTTGATGTGTTCGAATGAACCATCGCTAGACTTTGACGATTAGCATTATGTTGGGTAATGGAAATTAGAAATATGAAATTAATGCCTTGGTTGGGAATGGTACGAGTTATATATTCAGGCAATGACTTGAATCAGTGGGTAAAGAGGATTGTAGGCTCAGTGACGATGGTGGGATGTTGCTACCGAAAGATTTTGCTAGAACAACTATAGACCGAATATTGAATGATATGGGAATTAAGTAATTACAATTGCATGTTGGACATCGACAAATTGATGGTGATGTTATGCGCTTATCAGGATGTTGCGAATGATTTAGAAGATGCAGAAAGTTGCATCAACGACCGAAAAGTTAGAGAATGAATTTGAGAAAATAGATGGCTATGTATTGGTAGATGATATTATCGCATGAATAACGAGTTTGGATAGAATATAGAATTGTTGGATTATGACTTAGCTAATGAGTTATGTTATATCCACTAGATGATTGAAATACGAATGATTGATGATTGGTGCCATAGAGATTGGATCGGTGCATGAATAGTAAATCTTCTTATGGAATCATAAGGAGATGATGCAAAACGAATATTGATGGTTAACGTGAATTGCTAAGAGATGACCGTGTTGGGTGCAAGCAAAAATTCATAAAGGATGCTTTCAGAAGAAATATTATTATATGGTTGCCTTATCGATTGACAATAGAGTACAGACCGTATCGATGATCTAAAAATGTGGAAAATGAATATTTTGCAAGGAGACCGTAGAAAAGATGCTAAATATTAGACTATTGAGGTAACAATGTTGGATTATGACTCAGAATAGTTGACCCGATTGAATAGACAATTTGAGTACGATATAAGGATGCAAGTCAGATTGAGCAGATGTTATGTCTATGCAAGTAGAAATTGAAAGTTTGGGTATTCGATTGAGAAATTTATATGATGGCTTCGGGATTGACCCTTAAGAATTGTCGGATAGATCTTGTCGGTTATGGGTAAGTCTAGAATAACTTCGTTGGGTTTGGCCCGAATATGAGTACGGGTAGAAAGACTTGACCCTAGAATGTCAGTTGGTTGCCTAGAATGTCGGTTGGTTGTCTAGAATATCGATTGGTTGCCTAGAGTGTCGGTTGGTTGCCTAAGTTTAAGATTGGTTGGCTATGTTATTTTAGTTGTTCGAGTTTGGAAATAAGTTCATAAGATTGGGGTGGTGTCCCATGTCCCTTAAGTTGGTCAGATCATAGATTGTCCCTGAGATAAGATAGAGTTGTCCCTATGATAAGAATTGGTTGCCTATAAGATAAGAGATAAGTATGTCCCTGATAGATATCCATCTCATATTAGTTAGCTGAATGTCTAGTTTAGCTTAGATTAGCTGACTAGAGACTTGACTGAATGCTAAGTTGACTGTTGGAAACCCGTAGGATGTCCCTATTGATGTTGCGTGGGTATAGTCGGAATGAGTAAGATGTGTCGGAAAGTAAACTTCGGAATGGAATGGAGATTGGGAAATTCGATGTTACAATGTTGGATGGGATGGCGGATCATGTTGGTTTCGAAAACTTGGTTGCCTTTGTTGGAATTTCAGATATTGTTAGGACTAGTTGAATTTGGTTGATTCGTATTGAGTTGCGTAAATTGACGATAGTTGCCTTGAGACAGTCGGAATAAATTCATTGGTGGACAATCAGATCGGAATTGAGAATAAGTGTAACGACGGAATTGGATAGTACATGTCGTCAAAATCGACGAGAACGAATGAAATGTTCAAAGGACCCTCAGAATTAATACTGCTGGAAATAAGAGTTGCTTATGCGAAATGATAATATATTGTCTTGATCAATACGAGAAAATATTTTGAGTACATCGATTTTTTTTTACTAGAGTTGAATAATGGTACGACTTGGAAGATGGATCATAATCGAGAAATTTGTGAGTTGCAAATAAAGTGTTTGGATGCGAACGATAATGGATACATGAGTAATCAATGATAATTACGATGTCGATGAAATGTGGCTATTGGTTTTATTAAACTTTGGTGGTATGAATAACAATATACTTGAAAGGGAACTCTGTATTCATTGGAAAGCTTGATTTTACTAATACTTTGGGAATATTTTTGTGAAACCCATATCCTGTGTTTTATTATTTAATAATGTTTAGTGTTATAATTAGCATTTTCTAAAAATAATTACTATTAATATTACTATTAAATATTTTTGGAGTGCAAATGATTTTGAAAATAATAATAACATGGACTTTTGGATTTCAGACCCAGACCCGAATCCGAACCCAGACCCAGGCCTGAGCCAAACCCATATCTTTTCATTTCCTTCTTAATTCTGATTATTGACTTGGTTGAAAAAAAAACAAAATAATTATTTGAGCTGATCCCGAAGGACCAGCAACTCACGTATGACCCAACTCTTTCAAACCATTCCTATTCTTTCTACTATTACTCTCCTCCACTCAAGAGCAATCACTCCCACCACTACAGCATTCATTTTTCATCTCCTTATAACTCCCAAGCCATCAACTCCCCAACTCTCCATCTCCCTCTATTTACTCACCTTTATTTACTCCACGTATTTCCCATTCCCTCATTCTTCCACAGAAGAGTAACTAATCTCACCACTCATCTCACCCCTCTCTCAAATATTCCACAACCTCATCTCTCTCTTTCCTCAAAGCAAAACCACTCTCTCTCTCTCTCTCTCTGAGTTCTCCATCTCTCTGGAGAAATTAGCCCGAGCCCTAACCCCTTTTCGTCGGAACCCCTTAATCCCCCGCGTCGACCATCTCCGGCCACCCGAAGCTCGGCGCCCCTCCCGCCGAGACATCCTCGCGCCTTCGGTCGTCCGCGCGCCGCCACCCCGGTGGAGCCAGCGCCCGCGCCGCCCTCGCGCGCGACTTCCCGCGACCTACAGCGGGCCGCGCCCCGTTCCCGCACCACCGTCGACTTCCAGCGGGCCGCGCCCTTCCCCGCCGGCCGGCCGACCACGGCGAGGCCTTTCCCGCCGTTCAGATCCGCGGCCCCACTCTCCGGCGCCCTCCTCGGCGAACCCCGCCGCTGTCCAGACCCGTCCCGCGCGGTTCTCCTCGCTGTCCACAGCGGAACCCCGTGCCCTTTGTCTCGGCATTGTCCAGATCCGTTGCTGACGTCGTTGCCCTTCGCGGGGTCTCTCTTCTGGCCAGCGTGCCCTAGTTCCGTTCTCGGCAGCGCCTCTGGTACTGTCTCTAGCCGAGCTCATTTCTCTTTGGGCGAGTGTTCTCTGGATTTGTTCTGCTGTGCCTATTTCGGAGTTTTCGACGTTCGACGTCGACGACGTTGGGTCAGCATCATTTCGGAACGTCGCTGCTGGATTATTCTTCTATTTTATCATCTGAGAGCTCTAGCCGAGCACCCCGAGGTATAAATTCTCTGTCCCGTTGCTTTTCATTGGTAGTCTATGATGATATCGGTCCCCGGTTTCCCCTTCGGAAATCCGGTAAGCTACGTGGTAGTTTCGGTTATCTACGTTAGCATTTTCTGTGATATTGTCTGCTGAGATTTGTGTTGTTGGTTTGATTTCGGATATCCCGGGTATTTCGGGAAGGTTCTGGTGGTTGGAAAATTATTTCGGTGGTTATATTTTCGGGATTATTATTTGGTTGGAGCAATTGCAGGTTTTATGGCGCATTTCCCAGTTTTGGGTTGTCCCGAAATAGAGGGAATGCTGCCCAAATTTTTACAAAAACTTTATCTATTTGGATTTTAAATTGGTTTTCGGAAAATGATTTTAAAACCGACTTTTCGGGTGACGACCGTACCGGTCTGTGGGCCCTAGCGAAATGCAAACGCACCGGTCCGACCGGGCGTTGAGGTATTAGCTAGATGTGACGAATGGACCAAGTCTGAGACTCCTAACTTTTGATTTAAATTACTTAATTCAATGTTTAAATTATTTTACTTATTTATTATAGATAATTGGTTACTGCACATATTATTTCGGAACTAAACATTTTTCTCTTATTTTATGTAAAATTTGTAAAGGGCATAAGCCCATATTTCTAGGTTGGTTAGCTGTGCCCCTGTATTGCATAGTGTAAGATTTACTTCTTTTCTGGGTGGTTGATGTTGATTCTTTTGGGTGGTTTTGGATTGGACGTGTAACCCGTAGTTAGAACGTAAATATTTCTCGTATAAAATTAATTAAGAATTACCAAGTAAAATAAATGGATAAAATATTAGTAGGATAACTAGTTCATGATTTGTCACTGGAAGAAACTATATTTTATAGATATATTACAAAAACACAAAGTTTTCCAAAGATAATTGATTCTTGTTATTATTTCCAAATAATCAAATTAACCGGTTTAATCAACGCACGTAGTTTGTGACGTAATCGTTAGCTGTAGTTTAAATAACAACCTAAAACCTGACTAGGACTTGTTACTAGAGATTGCAACTAGCACACTTAGCTTGGTTATATAGTGGATCTAAGTCGAGTTCTCAACTGTAGGAACTCGAAGACATACCTGACGTTCCTCCTCGGTACCAACTCATCTCTCCAGTCATTTTCCTGAGGCAAGTATAGTTTGTGTTAGTTTTACAGTTATTTCTATAATCGTTTTACTGCATGTTTAAACCACGATGCAAACACGAAACTCTCTCGGAGAGTACTGATTGTGACTACTGTACTGATTGGGACTGGGGGAATAGAGTAATGATTATGACCAAAGCCAACTGTAACTACTGACTGTATTAGCTTTTCCCTCTTCACACGGGGACAAGCCATATCGTATCGCTAGGATACTACTGTACATCCCAAGCCGGTCATAATTCATTGCCTGTTCAAATCACACTGTTTTACCGCTGAAAACTATTCTTTCTTCAAACTGTTTAAAACTGCATGATTCTATTATTTACTTTAACTGTTTTAAATTAGCATGAATTATACTTTGCTCCCTCCTGACTGGAGACCCAACATTTTAGGTATCACTGATGAGGCTTTGTTACGCGATCCCAAGACGAGGAATTCGAGACTGATGAGCTGTTTGCCTAGAGTTTTCTTTTATTCATGATGTATATAGAAAATGGTTTAAGTTGTATCTTTCATTTCATTGTACAAGTTTAAAAAAGTTTTAAATTTTTGAATTTTGAGTTGTGACAAATATAGTGTTGTTGTATGGTTACCTGCTACTGAACAGCTTACTGCCGCCGTCTCAACAACGGTGCAGGCTGGGCATGATCCGATTCGACCCAAGAAATTGGGACCGGGTCGTGACAATTTTGAATCGGTTGTGGAAAACTATATGAGTTGGAATTTAGTAACATTCATTGGGTTATAAATTGGTTGGAGAATTGAACAAGTGAATAGCGGCTATACGAGATGCTCAGAGGATTTGCTGATGTTCGAAAATAAAGTATACCTGTAGCTTGTTCGCTTTCTCTATCACTAAACTTGGCTTAAATGCATATATTTCGGAGACGCTTAAAATATGTGTATGATTTCAGCTAAGTGGTATGCTGAATTCAAACGAAGCCACGTGAGAGGATTATCATGTGCTAAGTAATTGCACGAGTGTCGGAGGAAAGAACAAAGATGGTAAAGTATTTTGAATCAAATTGGAATGTTGTGACAAACATTACTTGAAATCAATCGAGATGTTGCGACGAAATATTTTATAGAGCAAGTTGATCGTTGGGAAGTTTCATAAAAATTGGTTGAAGTTTTGGGGATGAGTTTTGTTTTAAGTTTCGAGGACGAAACTTTTTTTGAGTAGTATATATTGTAGTGCTCCGACCCACAAGATGCCTTATAAAGGATGGTTGGTTCGATGAAGCCTTGTTGGACTTGGGAATATGTAAAGAATCGCTTGGAAGGCTATACGATCGTGACAGGAATCGTCTAATAAATGTGACTAGAGTTGAACCCTTCGAAGATCCTTTCACTTCACGTTTAAAATAAAGGATAGTATGTTGTGTTTATTCATTGAGTTGTTGAATAACACATTGCATGAAAGTCAGAAAGATAATAAAAAATAATTAATCACATGAACCGAAAGCTGTTGCTAATCATTTTATGAATAATGTGCTTCAAATTATTTCAATGAATTGTATGCTTGCGTGCTTGGTAATGAATTTCATGACAGGTGAAGGCAAAGCCCAAATACTTGGGCAGTGAGTATATCGAGCCTTAGCTCGATGGATAGATGGTAACTCAAATGCTAAGTCCCAGAAATTGGACGATGAGTACGTTGAGTTTGGTTGGAAAGATGTATGGTATCAAAGATGTGGAAAAAAGATTGAGTAGCAACATTCTATTATCCTATGTCGATGTATAATGTTGGTTATGCTAAGACCCTGGATTGGGCAGATGATAATGTGAGCGTTGACTCAAGACAAGATGGCAAGATGGTAATGTTAGGGTTATATACTAAAAGCATCACTTTTGTAGTAACCTTATTTTCTTAAATTTTGAATGAGAATTATATGGACAAATGTTTGCATATTGTATTTGTTACAAGTGTTAATGCAAATGTCTGATATTTTATATTATAGATAATATGGTGTGTGGTGTCACACAGAAGATCATATTATCAGGTCCCTATGGAGTATATAAATAGTTCACAACCTAGATGGACTTGGACAATTTATTGGAAAGGTTGTAGTGTAATCTGGTATTAGTCTATCTTGACTATAGGTTTATACTAGTACACTGTGTGTATTGAACAGGACCACTTGAGCTTGTTCTCTTTGTACTGACTACATAAGAGAACAAATACCTCTGTTATTATGGATGCTTGTGCCCTTAATCCGGATATAATAATGGACATGTATATGCAGTGTGCATTACTTTGACTCATAAAAAAGTGAGATTCATTATGGATCAACAATATCTATGAATTGGGTAATAACATTGTATGTATGATGGGCTGTTGATTATAAATGGAATTCATGTCCCGATACATCGGGTTGATGATGTCCCCTTAGGAACTCATAAGGATTGTCATGTAAACCCTGCAGGTGGATTATATCTGACATGACAAATAAAGTTGAGCGGTACTACTTAAGGATAAAAGATGTCAAATCAATATAGTTGTCAGTAACTTAATTTGATCGGCGGACATACGATATCTTAACATGGGGAGCCAAACGAGCATATAATAAAAGGAGCCCACAAATATAATTTGGGATTAGGGAGGTAGTACAATAATAGCTCATTAGTGGACCGAGCTATTGTTAATGGGCCTGGATTGTGTGTTCGGGCTGAACACGGGATATCCAGATCCGTTAGGAGGCCTGTCACGCCCCGTTCCTACAGGAGCGATCGTCCTCGCTAAGGCGTGATGCCGCACGGGCCTAGGTTGCGCCCGTGCAAGGCCAAGTCCAGAAACGGCCGATTTAAGCTAGGCCACAGAGTCGCACAGAGTGTCCCCATTTGCAGCGGAAAGTAAATGAACACAAGTGGAAGCGAATTCAAACTCTTTATTGATTTTCAAGAAGTTTACAAGCGGCGGTAGGCCGATATTACAAATCTCTCAAGCTCTCTCTCCCTGAAACCTAAAAGGCGTGCCAAGTGGCTTACAAGATGGAATGATTCATGGCGATGTTCCGATACATTATGTCCTGTATATGGTGCTCCAGCTTCTTGCAACGCTCCAAGGCTCCAGAGATAGCTCCGCGCCTTAGCACGTTCGAGGAAAGCTCCGCACCCGCCGACGATACCTGCATCCTGCAAGTAGACTGTAGGGTTATCAGTACATTGTTATGCACTGGTGGGGAGGCTAGCTCGCCCACAATGCTATCATTACCAAACACGTTCCATTTACTTTTGTGCATCTCTATCATTCATTATCTTTCTAATCTTGCCTTAGGATCGTTTTCATGGCATATTTCATAACCTATCCCGTGCTGCCAAATTCAAGTGTCGTATGGAAATACATGCACGACTTACCCATACTTACCGTCCGGCCTTCCCTGTTCAATGTAAACCAAGTTAGCCAACAATTCATATGAAATAACTTAATGTAATTCAAGTGAACTTTCAATGTCAAGGGCGTGTCCCTGCCTCGGGTTCTAGCACGTCGTAAGCACGTTATCTAACTCACTTGTATGAATTTCTCATTATCATTTGGTGTGTTGCATTTCAAGCATATTCATAAGGTACTTCATTTAGTTAACTTAGACTACTTTGATTTCAATGCAAGGACTTGCACGTGGATTGCCACCAGCAAAGCCCACTTAACTCTATATGCACCGGTCGCTGGCACCATAAGCCATTTTGGACATCCAAGCCGTGGTATTTCTCAACTAGCGTAGGGTGAGGACTGGCACACACCCCGTTAGTCTCTTGAAATACTCCTGCACTTACGTCCCCGGGTGGCCGAGTCCGCACCCAGGCAGCCCGTAAGCCATATTTTGATTCCGCCTAGGCCGGCATATCCCCCCTTTGATCATGCCGCAGAATCCCTTTTTCTTTACGGTCACAGCATTCGCCACCCCTCGCTCGTGCCGTTTGTCCACGACCATTTCGTATTAACTTGTCATAGGCTAACCCATAGCCACAATGCGTTATCGACCAGGTTGGCGTCCGTGCAGCGCGGGTAGCGAGCCCCGTTGCACGTGCCCGTCATACCTGTCGCTAACCATTCCTTTCCTTCTTATCTTTTATTCATTTCTTCATTTCTTTCTTTCACTTGTCCATTCGTTCATTGATTCAATTTCGTATTCATCCTTTCGTTGATTCATTCATTCACTTGTTTATTCGTTCATTCTTCATTTATACATTATGCAACTTCCCGTGCGGGAGTCGCCTTGGCGACCCATCGGTCCCATAGCCTTTCAATGTTGCTAAACTCTACTTGGAGCGACTATGTTGATAGTCTTCCCGTTTCATTGTTGTAAACCATTCATTGTTTCATTGTTGAACGCATAAGGGACTTGAACGTAAGCTTGTGCCTTAGCACGAGCGTGGAGCGCGGTGCGAGAGTTCTCGTATTTTCTATGTTTCTTTCCATATTCTATACAAGCATACAAGATGGGATTAATCCCTTAGCTAGGTGCGTTGGGTCATTTATTAGCATGCGCAGTGTTATCGCCTAGCGATTTCAGTGATAGTGTCCGTATTATTATGTGTCTAGGCTAAGCACAAACGGGTTCATCGGAGCCACCCACCTTAGCGATGTTCGCATCGGCCGAGCGATACTCCGAGCGCACCTTTGAAAGTCTAAGTCTGGATTCATCTTGACGGGCCAATGTAAGCCTTGCATCGATTCTTCATCAGGTCGATGCCAACTCTTCGGGTCAACGGCTCGTTTGAGTCGTTGTACTTGCCGTTTAAATCGGCGTTCCGCTAAGGCGGAGCGGGGCATTACATAATACACCACTCAAAATAAGTCTCGTCCTCGAGACTTCCTGAGTGCAGGTCATCCTACTGTTCCCTAACTCATGTTGTGTGCGTATCTTAGACAATTCTATCGAACGGCTCTATCGTTCGATGGCATCGAACCATACTCGATACCTGTTCAAGTTTCTTGTCGCATATGTTTGGTCGATTTCATTGAATGACTTCTTATTCATTTTAGAGTTGATGGTACTTATTCAATTGTCGCATTTCTTCGACTTGGTTGCTATTTCGATGTCTCATGGGACAGAAACGGTCGCACGAGGTGCATTGTAATTCGTCAAATGCGAGTGTCGTAGGCTGAGGCAAACTCACTTTCGTTTATGCGCATCGCAACACCCACTTGCAGCTGCATTCGAGTTCATCATATCGCTGAGTTTGGATCGTGCACGTATCCAAGGCGTCCCCCGAACACGTACATTTCAACCAAGCTTAGCGATTAGCGAAGTCGAACAAGCTACTCGTGATAGTTTTAATTTGCCGATCGTTTCGCTAACTTCGATTTAAAACCGAACTCATGTGTGTATCACATATCGTTTATCTCGGTCCTCGAGACGATTCGATTCGCTTCTCAAGCATTATTGTCCACGAAATCAGTATGATTTCTTCTTAGCGGGGTCGACCAAGCCTAAGTAATTTTCGTCCGATTCAAAACCAAGTATTGCACCATCGTCAAGTATTTCTTCATATCAACGATTCAATTCGTTATCCCAACTTTTACTTGCACATCATCCGTCCCTATCATTCCCTTCGTTTGGGGCCAATCTCGTCGTCGTTCACGCACACTCCTAATTCCCCGTCCTACTCTAAGTCTTGTTGCCCAAGTCTATCGTCCATCCAGACGATACTGTAAATGCCATCGCACAGGTTCAATCACTCGACATAGGGTCGTCTGCCTATCCACTAGGTCACCTCACAAGGTCATAGTTACACGACAGGTCCGTGGCTCGTCGTGCAAGTTCGTTGCACGACGCTCACCCCAAATCCTATGGTCAAACCATTTGTTCGCTTGTACGGGAGTTCCTACCCAAGTTCGTTTCACTCAAATTTCTAAACATCGAGCATGATCACCTAATTCGCATCGAGACTTACGTTGCACATATTCAATTTCGTTCAATCACCAGTTCTAACCAATTCATGTATTCGATCACGAGGTCATCCAGCTCGACAATACATTGCGCCCCAATCTCACGCGAGTCCGATTATCTACGGCGGTTCGTGAATCACCATGCAACGCTCCCGCGGAATAATCATTCTCATCGGGGCGTAACTCTTGTTTGAGTTTTAGACTAACCCATTCTCGATACGCGGATTGGACCTACTCAATACTCAAGTTCAATTCTTCAAGCACATCAATTCATTCTCGAGTCCACCTTCGCGTCAAACCACAAGTCGAAGCAATTAGATTTCCACGCCATCCAAGTTCAATCACTTCCGCTGTATGAATCACCATATCAGCGCTCACGCGGAGTGATCGTCATAATCCGGCATGACGTATGTGCGAGGCTGGAGTTACGCTCGCATAAGACAAGAACGTCAACGTTGTGGTTGTCAACGAAGAAAATCCAAGCATTCATATTTTCATCCAAGCCAAATCAATTTGATAGTCTAACCGTCATGCATTCAACTAGAAAATCCTCGAGCCAAGTCTATCTTTTTCCTCGACACATTTTTAACATCCCAAGTATAGCATTCAACGGGATAATGACATTTGCACGATTCGTCATTCGCCGAGTCAGAGTACCCCCGAGTTATTGCATATCGATCTTTGATACGCCTCAATACCATCGACGATATGCGTAACCTGACGATCTTCCTTTGCAACCGATTTCGAGTCGTGCGTTGATGCTGTTGTCCGAGTTGGATATTCCATAATTTCCTAGATATTCAAGATCAAGTTTGATCGCTATTCCTCAAGCTAGTTTCAAGATCGTTGTCCAAGTTCAAGTCACAATTCATTCGAATCCATCAGAAATCGTACGCGCGATCCTCTAAGTTTCCTCGATCAAGACCATTTCGTTTTCATTCATCGTTCCGAATCGTTTTCTAACTTGCATTTCCCATGGACAAGTTGTCCGAACGACATCTCGTTCGGGACATTCGAAGTCACGACCAACTAAGCGTGACGCGTTCTAAGGCTTTGCGCGATCGCATCGCCTCGCCGACATACCCGTTCTATCCATATATCCTTTAGTCTCGCTCGAACAATTTCTATGACGTCCATACACCACTCAGGGTTCGAGCCACTCGACACTCATTCTTATTCTTCTCCGAACCTATCACATACACCACTCGGATTCAAGTCATACGATCTAGTCCTCCATTACGTTCACGTCATGTTCTAAGACATCCCTCAGGTTCGTTCGACGAATTCTAGCATAATCGTTCACGTCGCCTCGACGTACCAAGTCGTTTGCATAAATCCTTAAAATCTAATAAATCTTCCGTGCACGCCTAAGCGTTAGTTTGATAGCGTTTCTATCGATATACACTCTAAGCGTAGCTTCGTTCCCGACCAAGCGGTACTTGATATCGTTCGCAACTCGATTGCACCAAAAGTCGAGGTGCGCAACATGCGGCACAACATAACCAAAAGGTCGTGTGCATAGCTATCCCGTGCGGACTATATTCGAGTTCGCATGCTCACTTATTCTCGTTCGTGCGATAATCGATCTCACTCGCAACTCGTTTGCACCAGAAGGTCTAGGTGCGCGATACTCTGCACAACTTAGCCAAAAGGCTGCGTGCATAACCATCCCGTTCGAACTATACTTTGGTCTCGGGTACTCGTTTGCTGTCAGCATAAGCTCATTCAAGCACGCACTGCGTTTGCTAACTCTTAGCATCGGTTCCTTCCAACTCAAGTCCGTCGTGGTGGCACAAAGGCCTTCGCCTATCGATCCCGTCCAACTGAGTACTCGTACGAGCTTTTGAAAAATATTAGACTTATTGTATGGAACATCCCAAGGCACAATAAGAGAGAGCGTACACTTCTTTTGTTTCAATGAGCTTTCAAAACTGAGCGAATCGAAATGAAGTCCAAGGACGTAAAGCCGTGCTCTGATACCAATCTGTCACTCCCCGCTCCCGCAGGAGCGATAGTCCTCGCTAAGGCGTGATGCCGCACGGGCCTAGGTTGCGCCCGTGCAAGGCCAAGTCCAGAAACGGCCGATTTGAGCTAGGCCACAGAGTCGCACAGAGTGTCCCCATTTGCAGCGGAAAGTAAATGAACACAAGTGGAAGCGAATTCAAACTCTTTATTGATTTTCAAGAAGTTTACAAGCGGCGCTTGGCCGATATTACAAATCTCTCAAGCTCTCTCTCCCTGAAACCTAAAAGGCATGCCAAGTGGCTTACAAGATGGAATGATTCATGGCGATGTTCCGATACATTATGTCCTGTATATGGTGCTCCAGCTCCTTGCAACGCTCCAAGGCTCCAGAGATAGCTCCGCGCCTTAGCACGTTCGAGGAAAGCTCCGCACCCGCCGACGATACCTGCATCCTGCAAGTAGACTGTGGGGTTATCAGTACATTGTTATGCACTGGTGGGGAGGATAGCTCGCCCACAATGCTATCATTACCAAACACGTTCCATTTACTTTTGTGCATCTCTATCATTCATTATCTTTCTAATCTTGCCTTAGGATCGTTTTTATGGCATATTTCATAACCTATCCCGTGCTGCCAAATTCAAGTGTCGCATGGAAATACATGCACGACTTACCCATACTTACCGTCCGGCCTTCCCTGTTCAATGTAAACCAAGTTAGCCAACAATTCATATAAAATAACTTAACGTAATTCAAGTGAACTTTCAATGTTAAGGGCGTGTCCCTGCCTCGGGTTCTAGCACGTCGTAAGCACGTTATCTAACTCACTTGTATGAATTTCTCATTATCATTTGGTGTGTTGCATTTCAAGCATATTCATAAGGCACTTCATTTAGTTAACTTAGACTACTTTGATTTCAATGCAAGGACTTGCACGTGGATTGCCACCAGCAAAGCCCACTTAACTCTATATGCACCGGTCGCTGGCACCATAAGCCATTTTGGACATCCAAGCTGTGGTATTTCTCAACTAGCGTAGGGTGAGGACTGGCACACACCCCGTTAGTCTCTTGAAATACTCCTGCACTTACGTCCCCCGGGTGGCCGAGTCCGCACCCAGGCAGCCCGTAAGCCATATTTTGATTCCGCCTAGGCCGGCATATCCCCCCTTTGATCATGCCGCGGAATCCCTTTTTCTTTACGGTCACAGCATTCGCCACCCCTCGCTTGTGCCGTTTGTCCACGACCATTTCGTATTAACTTGTCATAGGCTAATCCATAGCCACAATGCGTTATCGACCAGGTTGGCGTCCGTGCAGCGCGGGTAGCGAGCCCGTTGCACGTGCCCGTCACACCTGTCGCTAACCATTCCTTTCCTTCTTATCTTTTATTCATTTCTTCATTTCTTTCTTTCACTTGTCCATTCGTTCATTGATTCAATTTCGTATTCATCCTTTCGTTGATTCATTCATTCACTTGTTTATTCGTTCATTCTTCATTTATACATTATGCAACTTCCCGTGCGGGAGTCGCCTTGGCGACCCATCGGTCCCATAGCCTTTCAATGTTGCTAAACTCTACTTGGAGCGACTATGTTGATAGTCTTCCCGTTTCATTGTTGTAAACCATTCATTGTTTCGTTGTTGAACGCATAAGGGACTTGAACGTAAGCTTGTGCCTTAGCACGAGCGTGGAGCGCGGTGCGAGAGTTCTCGTATTTTTCATGTTTCTTTCTATATTCTATACAAGCATACAAGATGGGATTAATCCCTTAGCTAGGTGCGTTGGGTCATTTATTAGCATGCGCAGTGTTATCGCCTAGCGATTTCAGTGATAATGTCCGTATTAT
The DNA here is from genome assembly GCA_029216955.1 of Iris pallida. NCBI lineage: Eukaryota > Viridiplantae > Streptophyta > Magnoliopsida > Asparagales > Iridaceae > Iris > Iris pallida. Next base: position 7,056,414 of record JANAVB010015400.1, on the reverse strand, counting down.
TATGTGTCTAGGCTAAGCACAGACGGGTTCATCGGAGCCACCCACCTTAGCGATGTTCGCATCGGCCGAGCGATACTTCGAGCGCGCCTTTGAAAGTCTAAGTCTGGATTCATCTTGACGGGCCAATGTAAGCCTTGCATCGATTCTTCATCAGGTCGATGCCAACTCTTCAGGTCGACGGCTCGTTTGAGTCGTTGTACTTGCCGTTTGAATCGACGTTCCGCTAAGGCGGAGCGGGGCATTACAAGGCCTAACCCTAATTTCTTCTCAGGGTCCCTGTCATAGCCTATATATATCCTCTATTCTATGGCCGCCAGATTACTGATAAAAAATCTGAAACTTTCTCTAAATTTGTGATTCACGTAAGGAGAGAAAGAGAGGGCTGCCAAGGAGAATAAAAGGTTGGAGATCGTCGTCCACACGACGTCCAACTCGAGGAAGAAATACGTGCAGAAGTTCTTGGGGTCGTCCGCTCGAGATTGTCAGAAATTACTTGTCTCATTTCTGCCGCAGGTATAATTCGTGAACCCTAGTTTCCGCCTATGAAGGGTTAGAACACGTATTAGATTTGTTTAACTTTCTATCGATCAATACGCACACCAAAGGATGGGTCCTGGGAATCCCCAGTTCCATCGATTGGTATCAGAGCCACTTTGGATCTACGTATTGATTGATACGTCCATGTTGTCCAATAAAACCTGTGCTGTGTAATGGTCGGTAGATGTAGTTCTATTCTAACTCGGTTTTGCAGGCATCTTAGATCCAACTATTATAGTCCAATACATGTTTTTGATTGTGTTGTTTAAACCAAGGACATGTCGTGGATGTTGTTGTTGCTGTGGATGTAATTAAAATCACGAGGGTTGATCGTGCTTATTATTTTAATTTTTCAATCTAGATTATGTGTGAACTCCTTCGGGAGGCATAGGATTAATGTAATTTTAATTATTTTTGATCAATCGTGATGGCAGTGGTGGCTGTTTCTGACGTCGGACGAGATGTTGGTTTTAAGCAGTCCAGAGGCAGACAGATAATTTTCGATGAAGGAATCGACAGCCAAATCCTATTAAAAAATCGGGGCGCTGCCCCGAACCCTGCGACCTGACCGGGCAGTTCGAACCCCGAATAGATCTACGTAGCACCAGATTTTAGATTCGGATAGTTGAGGACGGTGCAGCAAAGATGACCATAATAGTTGGATATTTTCTCTTATTTTTGTCATTTTGCTTTTTCTGATTATGCATGTTTATTATTGTGTGGTTGTTTTTTTTTTTTTGAAAAACCAAGCCTACATTAATAATGGACAACATGGACATAATATCAACTAGAAGAAAAACCCTCATTGTTAAATAACTAAGTGGGAGAGGATATTTATTTAGTATAAATTCTATGGTCTCCATTACTGGTTTGTAGGTGATGTAATTATACTTGCGTGTTGGCTTTATTGCTTTCATCCATATCGGATGAGTATATTTATGGATCACCAGTACAAACTTCCTTAGGAATAATTGTAGAAAGTTACTTAGTATGTGTTCACTTCTCCATTACTCATTACAAGGTAATAGACTTAGTATTAAGCAATGGTATACACTTAGATACAAATAATGGTATCCTTCCCATCGGAGTCACTGCTATTATTTGTATGACCAGAGCAAGACCAGCATATTAATTTTATTTGTCATAAAGTTATGTTGACATGATAGTAAAATTAATAAGAAAAACCTACTTGAACAAAGTTGAATTTGTATACGTCCACACTATCATGGCATGCTAAATTTATGGTGTTCAAGGTGTTGGTGAATTTCTTATTATTGTTTTGAGGAAATCAATATTTAGTTAATTCAAAAAAGTTTTTTTGCCCTACATAATTTTATTTATGTGATTCTCAGAATTTCAAAAAATGAGTTCTTTCAGTCCACTTATGGTGATTCTTAAAGAAAACAAACTTACTGGATCTAATTATATTGACTAGAAATATAATTTGGACATTGTTCTGATTGCTGAGGAGTACAAATATGTACTTATTGAGGAATGTCCACCTAAGCCTGATGCTAACTCTGATGAAGAGGTCAAAGAGGCTTATAAGAAGTGGAAAAAGGCAGATGAGATGGCACGGTGTTACATTCTGGCATCTATGTCAAATGTACTACAACATCAGCATCAGGCCATGGCCACTGCTTATGACATGATGTATAACCTCAAGGAACTCTTCGGACATCAGAGTAGAGCAGCTAGGCAGTTTGCTATGAAATGTTTGATGAATACAAAAATGGCTGAGGGTACACCAGTAAGGGATCATGTTCTCAAGATGATGGGTCATCTGAATGAGATGGAGATCCTTGGAGCTGAAATCGATGGAGAATCCCATGTCGATATCATTCTCGAGACTCTGCCTAAAAGTTTTGACAATTTCTGCCTTAATTACAACCTGAACAAAAGGTTGTATAGTTTGGCAGAACTTGCAAAAGAGCTAGAGGATGCTGAATCTCTCTTTAGGCAAAGTGGTCATATTTTTGTTTCTGAAAAGGCTTCTACTTCTAAGCCAAAAGGCGGTAAGAAGAAGAATAACATTCAGAAACAGGCAAACTCAGCAAAGAAGGGCATGGGACCTTAAGGCGCGGTAAAAAAGCTGAAAGGTAAATGTTTCAAGTACAAAGGGTCAGGACATTGGAAGACTGATTGTCCACTTCTCAAACAAGGGAACAAAGAAGATATATCTCATTTACTAGTAGTTGAAACATGTTTAGCGGTATTATCTACCGGCACCTGGTGTGTAGATACATGAGCCACTAATCATGTCTGCAATACATTGCAGGGGTTCCAGGAAACCAGACGGCTCAGTGATGGAGAGATATGCTTGTTCATGGGTGATGCTACAAAAGTATCGGTCGTTGCATTAGGAGATGTTACTTTATCGTTTGGTAGAAATAAGTCTTTGACATTGAGAGATTGTATTTATGCACCTTCACTTAGAAGGAATTTAGTTTCTGTTTCTATGCTAGTTAAGGATGGATATTCAGTTTATTTTAATGACAATATTGTTATTAGAAAGTATAAATATTTTATCTGTTCTGGTGCATTGGTTGATAATTTGTATGTCATTAATCCTATTTCGCCCACAATGCAACTTATGGAAATGAATAATATGTCATCTAACTTAAATAAGAGAAAAGAACCTTCTTGTATGAACCAAACATATCTTTGGCACTTGCGATTGGGGCATATTAACCTAAGAAGGATTCAAAGACTGGTTGAAGATGGACCTTTGAGTTCATTGGAAGTGGAGGCACTACCAGTCTGTGAATCCTGCTTGGAAGGTAAAATGACCAAAAGGCCTTTTACGGCAAAGGGGTATAGGGCCAAAGATGTGTTAGAATTGGTTCATTCTGATTTATGTGGACCCATGACTATCCAAGCTAGAGGTGGCTTCGAATATTTTGTCACATTTATTGACGATTATTCAAGGTATGGATACATTTATTTGATGCGCCGTAAGTCTGAGTACTTTGAGAAATTCAAAGAGTACAAGGCTGAAACGGAGAAACGTCATGGAAAATGTATCAAGTCATTACGATCAGATCGTAGTGGCGAGTACCTCTTTGGGGAGTTTAGGGATTATTTATCAGAGGTTGGGATTGCATCCCAATTGACTGCACCTGGAACGCCCTAGCAGAATGGTGTAGCCGAAAGAAGGAATAGAACTCTTATGGAGATGGTTAGATCAATGATGAGTTATTCGGATTTGTCAGATTCGTTTTGGGGATATGCCTTAGAGTCTGTAGCTTATATTTTGAACTTGGTTCCTTCTAAGTCAGTACCTCTTACTCCCACAGAGCTGTGGATTGGACGTAAGCCTAGTCTGAAACATGTTCGCATTTGGGGTAGTCCAGCACATGTGCTGAATAGATAAGCAGATAAGTTGGAATCTCGTACAGAAGTACGCTCGTTTGTAGGCTATCCAAGAGGAACGAAAGAAGGTTTATTTTATAGTCCTAAGGATCAGAAGGTCATTGTTAGCACCAATCCCCGATTCTTAGAGGAAGACTATGTGATGAACCATAAACCCACAAGTAGAGTTATTCTAGAAGAACATAGACATGAGACACCAAGTACTTCAGTACCAACAGTACAAGAGGATGAACCACAAATAATTGTACAACGTGTCACAAATGTTACACCACAACCGATAGTGTCTCGTCGTAGTGGGAGGGTTGTGATACAATCTGATAGATATATGTTCTTGGGAGAGTCGTCAGACTTCGTTCCTAAGGAACAAGATTATGATCCCTGTACCTACAATGAAGCACTCCAAGATAAAGATGCAGAGTCTTGGCAAAAAGCAATGATATCTGAAATAGAATCTATGGATTCTAATAAGGTCTGGGAGCTTATAGAATCACCCGTTGGTGTAAAAGCCATTGGATGCAAGTGGGTCTATAAGAGAAAAAGAGGATCAGACGGTAAGGTTGAAACCTTTAAAGCTCGGCTTGTAGCAAAAGGTTTTACTCAAAGAGAGGGTATCGATTATGAGGAAATCTTTTCTTCTGTAGCCATGCTTAAGTCTATTCGGATTCTTTTATCTATTGCAGCTCATCTTGATTATGAGATTTGGCAAATGGATGTCAAGACAGCTTTTCTTAATAGAAGTCTTGAGGAAGACATCTATATGAAGCAACCAGACGGGTTCATTAAAAAGGGCTAGGAGCATCTTGTTTGTAAGCTCAAGAAGTCCATTTATGGACTTAAGTAAGCTTCCAGATCTTGGAACATATGTTTTGATCAGGTGATAAAATCCTATGGATTTGATCAATGTCAGGATGAATCATGTGTATACAAAAAGTGTGACGGAAATGTGGTGGTGTTCCTAGTACTTTATGTGGATGACATCTTGCTCATTGGAAACAATGTGAAGATGTTATCTGATGTAAGGGTATGGTTATCCAAACAGTTTGATATGAAGGACTTGGGAGAAGTAGGTCACATCCTTGGGATCAAAGTTCTATGAGATCGCAAGAAAAGGATGTTGGGCTTATCCCAAGCTTCCTATATCGATACAGTACTAACTTGTTTTAGTATGCAAAATTCTAAGAAAGGTTTCTTACCTTTTAGACATGGAATTGCTATATCAAAGGAGCAGTGTCCGAGGACACCTAAAGAGATAGAGAATAATGAAGGCAGTTCCTTATGCTTCAGCAGTAGGAAGCTTAATGTATGCAATGCTATGTACGAGACCATACATCTGCTTTGCCGTAGGCATGGTCAGCAGATATCAGTCTAACCCAGGACAAGAGCACTGGACTGCCGTAAAGCATATTTTGAAGTACCTGAAAAGGACTAAAGAGTATATGCTAGTTTACCAGGCAGATAGTTTAGTTCCCTTGGGGTATACAGACTCAGATTTTTAGTCAGATAGGGATTCCAGGAAATCTACCTCAGGTTATGTGTTTACTTTGGAAGGTGGAGCCATTGTGTGGAGGAGTATCAAGCAAAAATGTATTGCTGATTCCACCATGAAAGTCGAGTATGTGCAGCCTCTGAGGCAGCCAAAGAAGCGATTTGGCTCAGAAACTTTCTGTTGGACTTGGATGTGGTACCTAGTTTGCCTAAGTCTATTACACTTTATTGTGATAATAGTGGTGCAGTTGCAAACTCGAAGGAACCACGAGCCCATAAGACAGGTAAACACATTGAGCGCAAGTACCACCTAATACAAGATTTCATAAAGAAAGAAAAAGTTGCTGTGATCAAGATAGCATCAGCCGACAACCTAGCTGATCCTTTTACAAAGAGCTTACCAGGTAAGGCTTTTAACAATCATGTTGAGGAAATGGGAGTCAGATGTGTAGCAGCATGGCATTAAGTATAAGTGGGAGATTTGTAACAGTATACTGAAAAGCAATGCTTTGAGTATAAGTGGGAGATTGTTAGGGTTATATACTAAAAGTATCACTTTTGTAGTAACCTTATTTCCTTAACTTTTGAATGAGAATTGTATGGGCAAATATTTGCATATTGTATTTGTTGCAAATGTTAATACAAATGTCTGATATTCTATATTATAGATAATATGGTGTGTGGTGTCACACAGAAGATCGTATTATCAGTTCCCTATGGAGTATATAAATAGTTCACAACCTAGATGGACTTGGACAATCTATTGGAAAGGTTGTAGTATAATCTGGTATTAGTCTATCTTGACTTTATACTAGTATACTTTGTGTGTATTGAACAAAACCACTTGAGGTTGCTCTCTTTGTACTGACTACATAAGAGAACAAATACCTCAGTTATTATGGATGCTTGTGTTCTTAATCCGGATATAATAACGGACATGTATATGCAGTATGCATTACTTTGACTCATAAAAGAGTGAGATTTATTATGGATCAATAACCTCTATAAATTGGGTAGTAACATTGTATGTATGATGGGCTATTGATTATAAATGGAATCCATGTCCCGATACATCAGGTTGATGATGTCCCCTTAAGGAGCTCATAAGGATTGTCATGTAAACCCTGCAGGTGGATTATATCTGACATGACAAATAAAGTTGAGCGGTACTACTTAAGGATAAAAGATGTCGAATCAATATAGTTGTCAGTAACTTAATTTGATCGACGGACATACGATATCTTAACATGGGGAGCCAAACGAGCCTATAATAAAAGGAGCCCACAAACATAATTTGGGATTAGGGAGGTAGTACAACAATAGCTCATTAGTGGACCGAGCTATTGTTAATGGACCTGGATTGTGTATTCGGGCTGAACACGAGATTTCCAGATCCGTTAGGAGGCCTAACCCTAATTTCTCCTCATGGTCCCTGCCGTAACCTATATATATCCTCTATTCTCTGGCCGCCAGATTACTGATCAAAAATCTGAAACTCTAAATTCATTATTCACGTAAGGAGAGAAAGAGAGGGCTGCCAAGGAGAAGAAAAGGTTGGGAGATCGTCGTCCACACGATGTCCAACTCGAGGAAGGAATACGTGCAGAAGATCTTGGGGTCGTCCGCTCGAGATTGCCAGGAATTACTTGTCTCCTTTCCGCCGTAGGTATAATTCGTGAACCCTAGTTTTTGCCTATGAAGGGTTAGAACACGTATTAGATCTGTTTAACTTTCTATCGATCAATATGTACACCAAAGGATGGGTCCTGGGAATCCCCAGTTCCATCAGGTAATACGAATGAGAATGATGGGTTATTACTTAGTTTTCCTGTAACCATCACTTTTCTAAAATGAGGATAATTTTGAACTTTTGTAAAAATTGGCCATTGAATAATAGGATTTAAATCATGTTAGTAATTTTTGGTGATTTTATAATTAATTTAATACTAATTAATTTGGTGCTTTGTGATTTTTGCTTTTTCACTAGTGTAACCCTAGAACTACTTAGCGTAGAGACTAATCATGACCATAGAGACCTAACCATGTGATTAGATTGACTAATTACCACTTTTTAGGTTCATGGTATTTTGGTCATTTTTGACTTTTGGTAAAATAAATTTTGATTAATTAATATTGTGCTAATCATTATGTTAAGCCTGAACCTAGAATTGTCCTAACGTAGATATTAGTCATGAGCCTAGATATTAGATTAGAAGTTTCCATTACATAACAAGATTAGTAATATCTAGATATTAAGTTAGGAGTAGGATACTTGTTAAGGTTAGATATTTTACTTGGGCCTTTAGCTTAAGGGCTAAGTTTACTTGTAGAAAGAAGCCTACCCATTGCTCTAAATATCTACTAAACCCTAGAGAAGCCCTTGGCTGCCATCAAGCACCCTCTCCCCCTATATAACACCTCTTTGGCCTCCCCTTGCCTCTTTTCATAGCCTCTCTAAACCCTAATTAGTGTTCTTCCCCAAATCATCCCCATTACCTCAAATCACCTCCAAATTGAGCCTAGTCTTTTGCATTGCACTCCTATACAATATAAGATATCATTGGAGGCTAGCTAGCAAGGATTTGGGAGCTCATTGGACCATAATAATTGGAGAAGGACCTCATTCCTAAGACTTTTCATTGAGATCTAACTCTCAATAGGTAATAGCCTCTAAACCCTTTTAAATTCTGATTTCTTTCCATATATGCATTCGTGTAGGCTCCCCCTTGATGTTGACCAAGTTTGATAGGATTTCGTGTCCGTTTAATATTCGTATCGGACACGTGTAGGAGCGTAGTGTAAAGTGTTTGGTGAAATGCCACATAGAATTAAATGTTAATGATTTTCAAAATAAATTACATAAATTTGTAGCTATATATGTGTATATTAATTATCGAATTGACTGAGATGAATTTAGCTTTGTTTTCGTGTCCAAATCGGACACGGGGATACAGTACGACCCTCGTACACTGTGTCCTGCTACTCGATCTTGATTTCTTCCTGTATAGGACACGTGCCACTTGGCACAGAGGTAGGGGCAATCACTGTCACCCTCCTCCTAAAGTTTGGGTTAGGTTGGTTTTGAATCGAGGGAGATTTTTAGCCCGCATTGGTTCTTAACTGTCTGCACACACGCGATCTGGGCTCACTGACACGGGCTTCGACACGACACAGTACGCTCTGTGGACACGACTCAGGCACTTATACATGTAGACCTAGTTGTAAGACCCAGTTTTCTGAAATTGGGATTTTTTGAAAATTTATTATTTTTATTATTTATTAATGGTGATTTAGTCATGTTATGAATTTTGGTGATTTTTAGTTAGATTAAAATTATTTTCTAAGTCATGGCTTATGACTTTGTGGTTTTACTAGTGTAACCCTAGTGTAAACCCTAGAGATTTTATAACCTAGAGACTAACCATGATCATGTGAGCCTAACCATAGGTTTAGAATATCAAATTAGGACTTTTTAGTCAAAAGGGTATTTTGGTAATTTTCTAGGATTTATTTGGAATTATTTGAATTTATGTGTTTTTATTATTATTTAATTATTGATTATTGTTATGTTAGTCCCTAAGCTAGTTTACCCTAATCTAGGGGTTAGTCACTAACCTAGAAGACTAAGTGTAGATATTTACTTTATGTGTAAATATCTAGGTTGATAAATATCTAGATATTTAACTTTCTAGGATATTTTAGAAACCTAGAATATCTAACCCCTAGTCAAAGCCTTAGAGACTAAGTCTTGCAAGGTGGAAGGGGACCCTATAGCCTACCCCTACCCCCCCCATGGCAGCCAAGAACACCCCCTCTCCATATGTGTACACCCTTCACAAGAAAGGCTTCATTTTCAATACATTGGAGTTTAGGTTTTCCCTCAACTTCACACCTCCATAACTTGACCATTTCTCCACCACATTGAGCCCCGTTTCTTGCGTTGGAACCCCCTACTAGTGAGGATACCAAGGAAGGCTAGCTAGCAAGGATACCCTAGCTGTGGGCACCCCCAAGGACAGTGAACAACCCCCCCAAGAAGTTGTTTTCTTGAGTTTTCACTCAATAGGTATTTTCTCACAAACCTAGTCAAATTCTTGTTTTTCTTTCATAAATGCATTCATATAGGGATAACAATACTGTGGGTAAAGTTTGGTGGGATTTTGATGTGTTTTGGTGTCCGTATCGGACACGTGTCTGTGTCTTAATTTCAGTGTTTGTGTAAATGCCACTTAGGACTAAACCTTGTGTTTTTGTGAAACAAATTATATTTTTGGGTAGCCCTAGACATGTAGGACACGAAACCCTAGGACTGAGCACGTTATCGTGTCGTGTCCGTGTCCAAATTGGACACGAACACACTGTTAAGCACTGCACTGCACTGCACTGCACACTGATTAAACCCCACTGTTCGACACTTCGTGTCATGACCACACGTGTCGTGGACACAAAGTGTCATGCCTAATCCCTAGTCCTAGACCTAGGCTACCCACTGACACGAGCACGAGGCCCTACGTGCCACGTGTGGAGCACACGACCCCTCGACACGCGTGCACGAGGCTATGCAGCCTCCCCTGCTACTCGACACTTAGCACGGACACTGTAGGACACGAGGACACGGGAAATTTGACACAGAGGAGGGGGCAACCTCTGTCATGCCCCCCCTCGAGTTTGAGACACGTTGGTGTCGTGTCGAGAGAGCACGGACACGTGCACTGGTCGTGCACTGACAGTGCACGCACACACAGACACTTGACTTTGAGCGTGTCGTGTTCACTGTACACGACACGTGGACACTTCGTAGTGTCATGGACACGAAGCCTATCCATAGGCGAACACATTGGACACAACCACGTGGTGTCACGTGTCCCGTGTCGCGAATACGAGACACGCGAAATCACTGACACGCGGTCTAAAACACGTATTTTAGGGCTTCTGATACGCGTGTCGTGTCCACTCTACACGACACGTGGATGCGTATCAGGGTCATGGACACGAAGCCCAACCCTAGGCGCACCTTCGGGCACGAGCACGAGGCCTGTGTCGCTTTGTGTCGTGTCCTAGAATGATTTGAAATCGTGTGTGATACGCACTGTATCAGTGTATTTCCAGTTTACCCGAGTGACTTTAGACCCTCGTGGACACGCCGTGTCGTGTCGTGACACCGTGTCAGGCCATTAGGATCCTAGACTAACCTAGGGGCTTCAATTACCAACCAAGATTAGGTTGTCTTAGCTCGGTTTAGTTGGAGTTTGGTTTAACCTAAGATCAGGGTTTACAGTCCTAAACCCAGTCTCCTGTTATTTCCCAATTCTTTAAAATCGAATTTTGAATGTTTTTAATTTATGATTTTTACATATAATGTTATGTTATTATTAGGTTAACATGTTGAGTATGTGTTAGTGTATGTGTGGGTCAATTTTGGGCTTGATTGGGTTAGTTTTCATGTGTTTTTACACATGTGTAGAGGAGGGGGGCTGTTTAGTGTTATTTGTGTGTGTGTGTTCCTGTGTGTGTGTGTGTGTTTCTTGGGAGTGTTCAGTCACTGTTAAGTGACTGAACAGGGACCCCCCCCAGACCAGTTTTCCCTCTCTCTCTCTAAGATTCCCTCTCTCTACACTCTCTTTCCCTCTCTCTATATCTATATATATATTGTATATATGTATTAGGCAATATACATATACATTTTGTATGTATATATATATGTTATATATATATATTAGTGTATATATATGTTTATATATATATGTGGGGTTATGGGTATATTACATAGTGACCCTTTATATATAGGTTATATATATATTTGTATAGATTCTATTGTAGGTATAAACCTATGAACCCTATGACCATTGACCTAGGTTACTAGCCTATGGGCTATAGAGTTAGCCTATGGCCCATGACCCATGAGTCTAGACTTGACCTTAGGCCTATTGGGCCTAGTTTGACTACAAGTTTGACCATGGTTGACCAAAGTCAACTATAGGTCAAACCTTAACCAAATTGACCTAGAAATAGTTTGGATGGACTCTAAATGACTTGGTGACCTAAGTTTGACTAAACCCTAGACTATTGACTAGTTGGTTTAGACTTTGACCTATATAAGGGTATTATTTATGACTTGGTTATATAGATAGCCCTATGTAGAGTGAAGATATGTATGGGGTTAAGTAGGATACTTAGAGTTGAGTCTTGATTCGAGTTAGAGTATGGATTTGCTTGATTATAGGGTTAAGTTTGGTATTGTACTATATGTATTTATGTGTGGTATACTTTGTATAGGAAATTGTAGTATAGTATCTTAGGTATCCTAAGACAGGTTAGCCTATGTTTGGTTTTGAGTTAGCCTTATAGAGTTTGACTTAAATAGTTGACCCCTGGCTTAATTACCTGACTGACTAGTCTTTGTTTGACCAATACCTTAGTTGGTCTAAGTTTAACCTAGATTTGACTAATCTTGACTTGTTGACCTTGTTTGACCTTGTATGACTTAGTTTAACTTCTTGTGACCTAGTATGATTTGATTTGACTTAGTTTGACTGTAGAGTTGACCAAGTTTGACTTTGACCTAGATTGGCTTAGAATTCATATAGATTGCATTACAGATTTCATTTACCTTCATTTTGGACATGTCATAACTGTATTACTCTATTTTAGGACATTGTGACCCTGGTACAGACATCTGATATTACACTACTCTTTTCAGAGTAACAGGCGAGTACATTCTCTGATAATTCTCTCATTTATTTGTCGATTACTGTATTTCAGTTCTAGTTAGTTCTATGTGATTCTCTGTATCAACACGTATGGATATTTCTGGATTCATGTATGCGACACATACCTTACTTACTGATCTCTATTACTGGAATCATTCTGGAATCATTTCTGGAATCATCATTTGGCCGAACTCATCTCGATTTTTGTGTCTTGTACTGGATTCACTTGCTGGGCGGGAAAATATTGAGTAAGACATGTAGACATACCCCAAATCCGGAATCTCCTACTGGAATCTACCGGAAGCATAGCCATCTCTTGCCCGATCAGTGAGAGATGTGCCTGATACCTACAGCCGTTTGCATGTCGACCTCGATATTTTAAAACACACTGTTAGATCATAGTTGGACTCACCCTGGTTTCATTGATCACTGTTGGACTCATCTTGTACTGGAAATTATCTGGTATCAGATTATATGGACTGGACTCACACTGGGATTATATTAGACTTATATCGTACTGTCTGGACTCACACATGATATTCTAGTTCAGTTAGCTTTTATTACAGTCTTCATTGCCATGATTCTTCTCTTGTTTTAGTTACCTTTCTTTTCTTGTATCTTACTGTGTCTCTGTGCCATCATTACCTGCATAGAACTGCCATGCTCATCAATAAAACTGTCTATAACTGCTTTATAGTTCTTTGTCATTTACTTGGGTTTTCTTGATGAGTTGTGCTCGTTCCCGTCCTGATTGGACCTGTTGAAAATATTACAGATGATAATCCTGAGGACACATGCCCTGCTTACCATGGACCTGGCGAGGGATTAGCTACCTTTGGTCCCGACTCTCAGGAGTGATTCAGGAGATTAGCTAGTACACTACTTTAGCTTTCATTTTGGCTTGTTGTATTAAAGTTAAGATATTGAGTCTGTATTAAGTTGGTTTGAGATATTGGAGTATTATTTAGCAGTTAGTTGTTGTTGTCTTTAATTCCTTAGGTATAACTTCTGTGTTCATCTTTTCGTGCTTAGACTGTGTTTGAGTAGATCATACCCTTTACTTGCCCTCCATTCGGAACTGATATCTGGACACTTTTTATATTCACTGTATGAGATTAGTTAGCAACCTAGAACAGCTTACTACCGCCGACACTGCGGCGTAGGCTGGACGTAACCACTTCTCGTGCCCCTATACAGGGTGCGGGTCGTGACA
>JANAVB010015400.1:7011709-7033223 GCA_029216955.1 Iris pallida | reverse complement strand
ATAATATAATATATATGAAATATATATATATATATATATATATATATATATATATTATATATATATATATATATATATTATATTATAGATATATATATATATTATATATATAATAATATATAATATATATATATTATATATATAGTATTATGATTTGTATATATATAATATATATGATATGAATTTATATGTTGATATGTATATAGGTTATGGATATATATATGTTGTATGTATAGTGTATGCTATGTCTTTATATATAGGCATCTGATATAGAGTATATAGCTAAGTTGTATATATATGTTATATATATATATATATATATATTATATATATATATATATATATATATATATATATATATAGTATATGTGAAATGGTGCCTAGCCTATACATTGTATTCCCTAGAAGCCAAGACATTTGCCAAACCTAGACTAGTTGACTAGCATGCCCAGAGTTGATCAAGAGTTGACATTGACCTAGTTTGACTAGAATGGTTGATCAAGTGTTGACTTTGGCCTGGAATGACCTAGAATCATTTAGAATGCATTGTAAACTTCAAACATTACCTTCTTGATTACATCATAACCTGTTGCTCTATTTAAGACTCAGACACCTCAGTTCGGACATCTATTTTCACAGTCACTCAGTATCTCAGACGAGTACATGCTCTGATCATTTTCATACTTGCTAGAACTTATATTCATGCTTTAGATAAACTACTGATGCTGTCATGATTGTTATCACGGACCAGTACCCTGTGGATATTGTCATGCGATATTATCCCCCTAGGGTTCATCAAATACCTCTTGTCATGTGCTTTTTATGTACATCTTGTATTTCTTGTACACTCATATTCATGTATATTCTTGTACTCTCATGACCACATGAGCTTCATGATAAAAACCTCTTGTATAGGTAACGTAACTTGCCTGGATCCTTGTGTATTGATTGGGAAGGGTGAGTAGAAAATGAGTATGTGATCAAACACCATCTTGTACAAATATTGTATATGTCCATTGTGCCGTCACGTATAATGGAGACCCATTTTATTGTCCCAACCTTTTTACATAACCTTCTTATGCTCTAGGTAACCTTCTTATGCTCTAGGGGTGCAACTTGGGCGGGCTAAACCCGAACCCGATCGGGTAAACCCGTTAATGAGTTGGGTTAGGGTTGAAGATACTCAGGTTCGGGTTTGGATATGGGTTAAAATATTTGAACCCGATCAAAAAATTGGGTTGGGCTCGGGTTCATGTGTCGGGTTACCCGAAGAACCCTAAACTCGACTATATATATATATATATATATATATATATATATATATATATATTGTTCATATTTCTTAAAAGTTTAAATCCTAAATTTCTCTACCCAAACTCTTCAACTCCTTATCATAAATCTTAATTTAGTTTGTAATTTTCAATGATCAAGACTTTATTGCTATTTGATTATGTGTTTAATATTACTTTGTTTAAAATTATTTCAAATATTATATTAGAGCCCGATAAACTCGATGGACCCCGACCCAACCCGAGTTCAACCCGAGCCAAACCCGATCCTCCGGGCTTGGTCTTGGGCTTAATATGTTTAACCCGAGGTCGGGCCGGGCTCGGGCTCGAGCTAGACTTATGATTCATCGAGTTGGGCTCTAGTTGACCTCAAGCTCGACCCAACCCGTCCGAGTTGCACCCCTATTGTGCTCTAAACACTTATATTACTTACAGTTCTTATTTCATATACAAACCGTCTCTTGTACTCAGATTTGTCTATTTACACTATTCTTGTACATGTCTTACAGTTTTCATTATAGTTTACTCTACTACTTGTTTTATATATTCCGTCATGATATGATCATATTTTAGTGTTATGCATTCGCTCATGTCCTGACTGGACATGTTAAAAATATTACAGATAATACTGAGGACTTCTGTCTAACCTATTATGGATCCCATCTAGACGACACCTATGAGTTGGATGCACAGGAGGATCTAGCTCTAGCTGTCATCCATACTGCTTATACTAGATTAGCTAGGCTTTATCTTAGTTGTTGATATTTGTATTGACTTCTGAGTTTATATTATTTGGTTGTTTGAGATGTTGTGTCGTTTAGACACTTAGACTTATTTTCCTTCTGTTTGTATGTCTCTTTTGTGATTTCCTATCTATCTTATCGTGTTATTTCCATCTCTAGATTTGTAATTGAGTTGTACCTTATGTGATTTGTCCTCCGTTCGGAGAGTATATCATATTGTATTTAGTTTATGATAATGACCTAGAACCGCTATTCTATTGCCAACACTGCGGTGTAGGCTAGGCGTACCCACTTCTCGTGCCCCTACACTGGGTGGGGGTCGTGACATTTCCTTATCATGCATTATATGTTTTCTTCTTAGATAAGTTGCATATATTTGCATGGTCATGAACAACTTGTCGACAAGGTGGTTCCTCGAACGTATTCCAAGGCCTTGGAAACCGATTCGTCCTAAGGGGAACCTTGTGATGAAGTAGTAGCACAATGCTGAAGTAGTAGCGGGACCTTCAGTGAGGCTAGCTACCCTCACTGTAAGGGACGCCGTTATACCTATAAGATGGTCCAAGATGGCGAGTAGTCAGTTACCTTCATATAGATAGGTCTAGTGATAATAATATCTTATGCAGAAAGAGTAAGTGGTTACTCAAATACAGAGAAGGATGTCGGCTGTTGGTAATAATCACCTGAACAGTGACAAATATAATGAAATATATATTGTTTCTAACAATGTCTTGTGTAGGCTGAGTAAGTATCATAAATATACATGGATGGCTACATGACCGTGGGTAAGAAATTACCAAAGGGTGATAACAGATGCTTACATTATGCTGGTTATATATATAAGATGCATGCTTTACTTCTGTCGGATATGAACTGCTAATTGACCCTAAGGCAACGAGAAAGACCACTTTTAATAATGTTCTATAATATGATTACTTAGTGTTTTCTTCTTAGGTAAGTTGGGCCAGCAACGCTCGCCAGTACATTGATGATCTACTGACCCACGTTGTGGGCAATATTACAGGTGCTCGTGTATGGTAAATCATTTGATCAGTGCTTGGCATCGATGATTCTGATGGGTGCGCAGAAGCTCTTCTTATAAGATGATATCTTCTGCTATATGGGACATAAGGTATGGAACAATGTAACTTAGTTGTACAAGTGAGATTGTAGCCAAATTGGCAAGTTCATTGTAAAGAAGTCGGCGTATTCAGTTGTAGCCTAAAGGGCAAGTGTATATATTCAGTTGGCTATTCAAGAGTCTTGTAATTAGATGTAAACTCTGTATTCCCCTGCAAGTCTTGTAATCCATTGCAATTATCAATAAAGAGATACGTTTTCTTCATATCTTGTGTGACTTCAATTTATCTGTTTGGTTTTGCTGCGCTGTCATTGTTTTCTGAGAAATACCAGTAACTGTAATGGTTTTGCCTTGTACAAGTGTAATCTAGACATGTACGGCATTACGCCCAGTAGCTATTTTTGATCCTCCGGGATCGGGGCGTGACACTTATAGACGTCACAGTTTTGTAACATTTTGCGGCCTCCGCTGACGTCGCCAATTTGTGACATTTTGCGACCTCCGCTGACGTCGCCAATTTACGACATTTTGTGACAAAAATTTGACATTACAGTTTTGTGACGTTTTACGACCACGGCTGATGTCGCCAATTTGTGACATTTTACGACAAAAAATTGTGACGCATTGACACAAGATTAGTGACACATTGATACAAGAATTGCGACGTTTCGCAACGTCAAAGGACATCGCAAATTTGCGACCTTTTGCGACATCTTAGAACGTCGTAAATCTGCGACGTTGTGCGACGCCACCAGACTTCGCTGATTTACGACATTTTGCGACGCTCAAGTGACGTCGCAGATTAGTGACGCTTTGCGACGTTTCATGGCATCGCAAAGCGTCGCAGAACGTCGCTAATTCTGAAAAAATTCAAAAAAATCCAGCATTCCAACAACTAATTTGGTATAGAAGACAACATTTCAGCAGGCACAATGAATGAACAAGTGCATCCAACATCACAAGTCCACTCAACATCAACAAGTGCATTCAACAAGTCCATCCATCCAACATCACAATTCAACAAGTCAACAAGTTCATCCAACATCAACAAGTCCATCCATCCAACGTCACACCGGTAGGGGAGGGGGTCGGGGGCCTAAAGGCTTATGCAGGGCATTTGACCAGTACAGATTTGGCCTTGTAGGGGAGGGGGTCTGGGGGGGAGGGGAGGGGTGTAGTGCCCCGTCCCGCAAAGTCAATCGGAGGAATCGAAACGCCGACGGCGTTCGGCCTTAGCCTTGCAACGGCTTGCTCGGAGACATCGCTCAGGTGGGGTAGTTTCGGTGAACTCTCCTCATCTTTGCCTTCACATAATAAATTGTGTTTTCAACTTGCACAAGTTAGGCTTGATAATAAAAGCTACGCATCCACATAGCTAAGGGAATAATCCCGACGGTTTGAATCGAGTTAGAACTT
This sequence comes from Iris pallida, assembly GCA_029216955.1. Taxonomy (NCBI): domain Eukaryota; kingdom Viridiplantae; phylum Streptophyta; class Magnoliopsida; order Asparagales; family Iridaceae; genus Iris; species Iris pallida. The sequence goes on along the minus strand of JANAVB010015400.1, from coordinate 7,028,694 downwards.
GGAAAACGTCCCACTGTCGGCTTAGAGTTGGTGCACGACGTGCTTTGAAAATGACACTCAGTCCTTCGTCCCGTGGCTTGGGAGAAGGAAAGTTGGTCTGCGGTACAAAAGCTGAGAGTTAGCCTAAGTCATAGGCGTCGCCCGCACAAATGCTTGCTAAAGCATGCACGGTCCTGTCCCGCAAGGCTTGGCATAGCCTTTGCTCGTCCCTTGGGTTAAGTTGTAGGCTTGAGTGAGTTAGGCAAAGTTATGCCGGTCAACCTAAGTAATTCTACGTGCTGTCCCGCCCATTCTGCGGTTGTCAAGATAAATAGTCCTACGACCCCAAGGCCCGTCATATGAAGTATGACTTGGGCGACAGCGTTGCGTCGAACACGAGTCGGTTTAGAGGCACGAGCCACGGTTGGTTCAGTGGAAAGTTAGCCACGATCGGTCGATACTTAAGGAAACACGTTATATTCAAGTTAAGTTGGAAGGCTATGCAGTAGCCGTTCCCTGAGTTCAAAGAATGTTAAGTCTAAGCGATGGTTAGTCGCCGAAAGAAAAATATGTCGGGACTGTGGTTCAGTCGCCGAGGCAACCCTGGTTTGGGCTCTGTGAATGAAGTGTGAAAAGTGGAAAGAGTAAAACAAAGGAACGGTGATAATAATAATAAGACCTTGCATTACGTTAAGTCTAGAAGTTAGCGTAGGCGCGTGGTCATGGACGACTTGTCGACAAGAGTTGGTTTCTTCGAGCGGCACCCCGGGGCCACGGGACCGACTCGGCCTAGGAAGAAACTGGTTGTAGCCGAGCTGGGTAATAGGCAACGCTGGTTAGGCGATCGGTAAGACGGGGACTTGCATCAGGGGCTCGCTACTTGCGTTGCAAGGGTCCCGTACTACCAGGCTACGTCCAATATGGCTGGATAGGCCAGTGACCATTCATATAGATGTGTCGGCACGGGCGGCAATCCGCGTAGGTGCCTTTGGATTGAGTTGAATATGTATGAGTTAAAAAGACACAATGTCTGAGCCTAAGATTTGGCTACAGCGAAGGCGACGTGCTTCGGCACGAGATGTGGCGTCGACTGTTAAGTTGCGAGTTAAGTTAAAAAGGGCCGTAGGGCATGTTGTGTGAAGTTACGTTGAGTTATGAGGCACGGTCGCGTTGTCAAAACACAAGTGTATGCGAGACTAAGCGAGGAGGTACTGCCTCGGTGATATTGAAGCACGAATCGAGTTATGGCACGACCGAGTCGTTACGTCCCAGAGTTTGGCAAGAAAGACAAGTATAAGTCGGTGCGTCGACAATGCAAGCACGAGAAAGGTCTAGAGGCAAGGAAATGGAGTCCTTCGTGTAGTTGCGTCTCTGATTATAGCCGTAAGGCGAACACGACTTGATAGGTTAACGTTGTTGGCACAAGTAGTGGTCTAGAGATAAAGTATGAGTTAACGTTGACATTGCAATGCACGGGATGGTTCTGATACACAAGATTGCGCTAAGGCGTCGGTCCTAAAACTGATCCTAAGGTAAGACTAGAAAGACAATCGAAAGGGTTTAAGCTGCACGAAGTAAATGAACGTATAGGTTTTGTATGGGTGGGCGAGGAGCTCACTCCACCAGTACAGTGGTACTGACACCCACACAGTGTTTCATGTGCAGGCACAGGTAGAAGCTCGTGGCGCGGAGCTCGCTTGGATGCGTCGAGGCACGGAGTTCCTTGGCGATTCGAAGCTTGCGGCCGCGGTGATTGAAGACTTATACAGGACATAATGTATGGACATCGCCTTCCAAAGCTTCCGCTGGATTCAAGTATTGTATCAAGAGATGAGAGAGAGCAGAGTGACTTGTAAATGAGAGAAAAGTGAGCACGAGAGACATTGTAATTTGGCCTTGCGCCCACAGATGTAATCTTGTATTCAATATCAATAAAAGAGATTCTTTTGAATGACTTGTGTTCATGTGTTCTTCTTTAATTCCGCTGCTATAAATTAATGTCTCTGCACGGGACTTCTGTGCGACGACCCCGTCGCAGCCGATGCAATCGCCGTTATGGAACCCGCCTTGCACGGGCGCAATCTAGGCTCGTGCGGCATCACACCTTAGCGAGGACGATCGCTCCTATGGGAGCGGAGCGTGACATAGTGGTATCAGAGCACGGCTTTACGTCCTTGAACCGTCAATTGAATTCTTTAACTTCGATGTTTCCGCAAAACTCTGTTGCTTCCGTAAGTTGATATCGTTGGTGCGCTCTCTCTCTCAAATGTCCCTCGGCATGTCCATACAATAAGTCTAAATATTTTCGAAAGCTCGTACAAGTACTCGATTGAACGGGATCGATAGGGCCTTTGTGCCGAACGTTGCAAACTTGACTCGATAGAAAATGTGCGCTAATGTTAGCAAGTCGCACGTGTGCCCGAATAGTCCTACGTTGACCTTAGCAAGTCGCGTGCATGCCTAATTAGTCCAACGTCGACCCTAGCAATTGAGCGTGCAAACTCGGAAAATAGTCCGCACGGAATGGCTATGTACACGTCCTTTTGGCTAAGTTGTGTTTCGCGTCGCGCACCTCGACCCTTGGTGCAAACGAATTGCGAGCGATAACAAGTATCGCTCGGTCGGGAACGGAGATACACTTAGAGTGTCTATCGATAGGAACGCTATCGGACTAACGCTTAGGCGTACACGGAAGATTGATTTGGATTTCGAGGAAATAGTGCGAACGACTTAGTGCGTCGATACGACGCGAGCGACTACGCTAGCGATTCGTCGAACGAACCTGAATGATGTCTTAGCGAATGACGCGAACGTGATTGAGAACTGGATCGTATGGCTTGAATCCGAGTGGTGTATGTGATAGGTTCGGAGAAGAATAAGAATGAGTGTCGACGACTAGTCGAGTGGCTCGAATCCGAGTGGTGTATAGTTTGACTTGGAAATTGTTCGAGTGAATATTGAGGATTTCGAGTATGTCGGCGAGGCGATGCGATCGCGCAAAGCTTAGAACGCGTCACGGTTAGTTGGTCGTGACTTCGAAGGTCCCGAACGAGTATCTCGTTCGGACAACTTGTGAATGAGCAACGCGAGTTAGAAAACGATTTGGAACGATGAATGAAAATGATTGGTCTTGATCGAGGAAACTTAGAGGATCGTGCGTGCGATATCGGATTGATGCAACTGAATTGTAACTTGAGTTTTGAATAACGATCTTGAAATGAGCTTGAGGAAAAGCGACTGAACTTGATCTTGAGTATCGAGAAAATTGAGGATTTTCCAACTCGGACAATGGCATCAGTCGCACGACTCGAAATTGGTTGCAAAAGAAGATCGTCAGGTTACGCATATCATCGATGGTATTGAGGCGTATCAAAGATCGATATGCGATAACTCGGGGGCACTCTGACTCGGCGAATGACGGTCGTGCAAATGTCATTGTTCCGTTGGACGCTATACTTGAAATGTTAAAAATGTGTCGAAGAAAAGATAGACTTGGCTCGAGGATTTTCTAAGTTGAATCAATGACGATCGAACTTGGCTTGGATGAAAACTAGAATATTTGGATTTGCTTCGTCGACAACCACAACGTTGATGTTCTTGTCTTATGCGAGTGCTACTCAAGCCTCGCACCTGCGTCACGCCGATTAGGGCGATCACTCTGTGTGAGCGCTGGTATGGTGATTCATACAGCGGGAGTGGTCGAACTTGTACGGTGCGACAATTTGTGCTTCGATTTGTGGTTTGACGCGAAGGTGACTCGAGAATGGATTTGTGTGCTTGAAGAATCGAACTTGAGGATTGAGTAGGTCCAATCCGCGTATCGAAAATAAGTTAGTCTAAACTCAAACAAGAGTTACGCCCCGATGAGAATGATTATTCTGCGGGTGCGTTGCATGGTGATTCATGAACCACCACAGATTATCAGACTCGCGTGAGATTGGGGCGCAACGTATTGTCGAGCGAGACGACCTCGTGATCGAATACATGAATTGGTTAGAATTGGTGAATTGAAGGGATTCGAATATACGCAACGCGTGCCGTAATGCGAATTAGGTGATCGTACTCGATGTTTAGAAATCTGAGTGATGCGAGCTTAGGTAGAAGACCCCGTATGATCGACTCTGGTTTGACCCTAGGATTGGGGTCAGTGTTGGCATTATTGTTGGGGAACTATGATTCCAATCCTGACATTGACTTAGCCTCGAAAAGAAATAGCCTAGCGGCTAGGCGAGACGCCCTGTTTCAAGTGTTAGCTAATCGAAAAGATTGATCTTGAGGATTGGAATGCATGGAAATCACGAATATAGGAAACCCTGCTCACGAGACTCGGCTGGCATGCATATATTTCAGGGACGCCTGGGTATGTGCACGATGCGACTCGAGTGAGAATGACAATTCTCTATCATGCGGCTTGGCTGAATGCATGTATTTTGGAGACGCTTGGAATGCGTGCACGATCCAGCCAAGTGATACGACGAGTTCAAGCAAGGCTTGAAAGATGGGAGTGTGTCGAGATCTTGAAATCGTGTTAAAGGAAAGATTGATAATAGTGCGAGCGTGGCTCGGAATCGAAGGAACGCGTAGGCGAAATGTATACGATAAAGTCTTGGCCATAGAAATGGTAGGATGACTTGCCTTCAGGAAAGTTTCGAGGACGAGACTTGTTCTGAATGGTGTATGATGTAGTGCCCCGTCCCGCAAAGTCAATCGGAGGAATCGAAACGCCGACGGCGTTCGGCCTTAGCCTTGCAACGGCTTGCTCGGAGACATCGCTCAGGTGGGGTAGTTTCGGTGAACTCTCCTCATCTTTGCCTTCACATAATAAATTGTGTTTTCAACTTGCACAAGTTAGGCTTGATAATAAAAGCTACGCATCCACATAGCTAAGGGAATAATCCCGACGGTTTGAATCGAGTTAGAACTTGGAAAATGTCCCACTGTCGGCTTAGAGTTGGTGCACGGCGTGCTTTGAAAATGACACTCAGTCCTTCGTCCCGTGGCTTGGGAGAAGGAAAGTTGGTCTGCGGTACAAAAGCTGAGAGTTAGCCTAAGTCATAGGCGTCGCCCGCACAAATGCTTGCTAAAGCATGCACGGTCCTGTCCCGCAAGGCTTGGCATAGCCTTTGCTCGTCCCTTGGGTTAAGTTGTAGGCTTGAGTGAGTTAGGCAAAGTTATGCCGGTCAACTTAAGTAATTCTATGTGCTGTCCCGCTCATTCTGCGGTTGTCAAGATAAATAGTCCCACGACCCCAAGGCCCGTCATATGAAGTATGACTTGGGCGACAGCGTTGCGTCGAACACGAGTCGGTTTAGAGGCACGAGCCACGGTTGGTTCAGTGAAAAGTTAGCCACGATCGGTCGATACTTAAGGAAACACGTTATATTCAAGTTAAGTTGGAAGGCTATGCAGTAGCCGTTCCCTGAGTTCAAAAAATGTTAAGTCTAAGCGATGGTTAGTCGCCGAAAGAAAAATATGTCGGGACTGTGGTTCAGTCGCCGAGGTAACCCTGGTTTGGGCTCTGCGAATGAAGTGTGAAAAGTGGAAAGAGTAAAACAAAGGAACGGTGATAATAATAATAAGACCTTGCATTACGTTAAGTCTAGAAGTTAGCGTAGGCGCGTGGTCATGGACGACTTGTCGACAAGAGTTGGTTTCTTCGAGCGGCACCCCGGGGCCACGGGACCGACTCGGCCTAGGAAGAAACTGGTTGTAGCCGAGCTGGGTAATAGGCAACGCTGGTTAGGCGATCGGTAAGACAGGGACTTGCATCGGGGCTCGCTACTTGCGTTGCAAGGGTCCCGTACTACCAGGCTACGTCCAATATGGCTGGATAGGCCAGTGACCATTCATATAGATGTGTCGGCACGGGCGGCAATCCGCGTAGGTGCCTTTGGATTGAGTTGAATATGTATGAGTTAAAAAGACACAATGTCTGAGCCTAAGATTTGGCTACAGCGAAGGCGACGTGCTTCGGCACGAGATGTGGCGTCGACTGTTAAGTTGCGAGTTAAGTTAAAAAGGGCCGTAGGGCATGTTGTGTGAAGTTACGTTGAGTTATGAGGCACGGTCGCGTTGTCAAAACACAAGTGTATGCGAGACTAAGCGAGGAGGTACTGCCTCGGTGATATTGAAGCACGAATCGAGTTATGGCACGACCGAGTCGTTACGTCCCAGAGTTTGGCAAGAAAGACAAGTATAAGTCGGTGCGTCGACAATGCAAGCACGAGAAAGGTCTAGAGGCAAGGAAATAGAGTCCTTCGTGTAGTTGCGTCTCTGATTATGGCCGTAAGGCGAACACGACTTGATAGGTTAACGTTGTTGGCACAAGTAGTGGTCTAGAGATAAAGTATGAGTTAACGTTGACATTGCAATGCACGGGATGGTTCTGATACACAAGATTGCGCTAAGGCGTCGGTCCTAAAACTGATCCTAAGGTAAGACTAGAAAGACAATCGAAAGGGTTTAAGCTGCACGAAGTAAATGAACGTGTAGGTTTTATATGGGTGGGCGAGGAGCTCACTCCACCAGTACAGTGGTACTGACACCCACACAGTGTTTCATGTGCAGGCACAGGTAGAAGCTCGTGGCGCGGAGCTCGCTTGGATGCGTCGAGGCACGGAGTTCCTTGGCGATTCGAAGCTTGCGGCCGCGGTGATTGAAGACTTATACAGGACATAATGTATGGATATCGCCTTCCAAAGCTTCCGCTGGATTCAAGTATTGTATCGAGAGATGAGAGAGAGCAGAGTGACTTGTAAATGAGAGAAAAGTGAGCACGAGAGACATTGTAATTTGGCCTTGCGCCCACAGATGTAATCTTGTATTCAATATCAATAAAAGAGATTCTTTTGAATGACTTGTGTTCATGTGTTCTTCTTTAATTCCGCTGCTATAAATCAATATCTCTGCACGGGACTTCTGTGCGACGACCCCGTCGCAGCCGATGCAATCGGCCGTTATGGAACCCGCCTTGCACGGGCGCAATCTAGGCTCGTGCGGCATCACGCCTTAGCGAGGACGATCGCTCCTATAGGAGCGGGGCGTGACAAGGGGAGGGGTCGGGGGCGGAGGGGAGGGGGTTGGGGCGAAGGGTGGAGGGGAGGGGGTTGGGCGGAGGCGGAGGTAAGGGGAGGGGGTCGAGGGCGGTTGCGTAGGGGTCAAGGGCGGAGTAGAGGGGTCGGAGATATACCTTCCAAACGACAACGGTGATGATGACGGCGACGACAACGGAGGTGGTCGGAGCTTGACGGGGAAGGAGGGGGAGATCGGCTGTGAAAAATTTGGAGGGGGGGGGGGGGGGGGGGGTTTGGGAGGAAATGAGAAATGAGGCCACCCCTAAGTGTTAGTCAAAAATTGGTGACGTCATTTAAGTGACGTTGCAAAGCGTCTCTAATCTGTGATGCTTCTAAGCAAACGTCTCAAAGCGTCGCTGATTAGCGACGTTTTCTACGACTTCACATAAAAACGTCGCAAAGCAATGACGTTTTCTTCAAAACGTTGCAAAACGTCGCTGATCAGCGATGTTTTGCGACGTTTTGTTAGAAGCGTCGCTAAAATCATAATTTAGCGACGCCCGAAAACGGCATCACAAAAGCGTCGCTAATCTGACTTTTTCCTAGTAGTGAATTTTGTAATTTCGTCTGAGTTATTAATGGTTGCGATTTGTCCTGGTGACGTACGTCACCGCCATATACTTGTCTTCATCTTGTGCTTGGTGTCCGTTAGACGGAGGTTAATTTTGGTCAGGTGGGTTGGCAAACGCTTCCGCACGCGTCCAAGACATGTTACTATATGCAAGTAAAGCAACATGTTACTAGTAATTCAAATAAATATTATAAAATAGAATTTTTTCCCTAAAAAATTGGTTCCAAGGTATGAAGTGCACTACAGTAAGGTGCAATAATCTAAAATAATATATTTTTTAGTTTTATTTTGTTTTCTTAAAAATTATTTGTTTTACAATTTCATCACAAATGATTTTCTTTTGGCACAAGACATGCCGTCAATGGATATACGAAGTCAAGGTAACATAACCTTTTAGATGTCTCCACTTGAACACGGACCCACTAGCTAAACCAACCAAGCTCTCGTGTTAGAGCATCCACAGTGGCAATACTCCAAATCACTTCAAACCATACTCCAATAATTAATTTTAGAGTATTCCTTCATGTTGGTACACAATGGTATAGTCTAAATAAACACTCCAAATTGACAAGTGGCAACACTCAATTTGTTTTTCTCCTTATTTTTCTTTTATAATTGACAAGTGGCAACACTCCAAAAAAAGAATGAAGAAGAAAAGTAAATATGCTGGGCTCGCAACTAGTAGACTCTCCAAATTTGGAATCTCTTAGCTTTCTATCATTTTTCAAGTGTGGATAAGAGTCCATTGGAGCCATCAAGTGCTATAAAATTTGACTAAAGATCAAATATAGCACTTAAAATTAGTCCCACTGTAGATGCTCTTATATAATGGAACTTTTCGCGCGCAGGAGTTGATTAAAGAGAAAATACGTTGCACCGGGACAAAAAAAATCATTCGTGAGCTCCAAGCAAAAAAGCAAAGCCACCCCCTCTCACTTTCTATAAACATGCTCAAGCATTATCTTCTTCCATTCGTCATCCCTTACCAACGCAAGAAATACTAACACACTTTCTATGTAACTTCCTTCCTTTCGCCTCTCTCTCTCTCTCTCTCTCTCTCTCTCTCTCTCTCTCTCTCATATATATATACACCTAGACAACTTCACCACCTCCCTCATTCTATTATAGCCTACACTACATTCATATATATATTAATTCATTCATGGGTTGTTGTTTCTCCTCTAATTCTTCCAACGATTACTCGATCATCGTCTCTCGTTTGACAACGAGAGTTATCGCCCTCGATGGCTCGCTCAAAGTGCTCTCGCTCCCCGTCACAGCTGCCGATGCGCTCCGTACTGCCAAGTCGTCATGCTTCGTATGCAGTTCCAATGAGCTCTTCTTCGACGCCTACATCCCCGCCTTGCCATTGGATAGCCTGCTCGAACCGGGTCAGATATATTTCCTTCTTCCCACGGCTATGCTCGACTACACCCTCTCTGGGTCGGACATGGCGGAGCTGGCAATGAAGGCCAGCCGAGCGCTGCTGGCCGCTTCGAACAAGCACGGCAGGATCAGTGGGAGGATTCGGGTCATGCCGGTAGCAGAAATCTGCAAGGAAGAAGTGCAAGATGGATTCGAAGAGAAAGGATTTAGGGTTTCAATGGCACCGTCGTCGTCGTCTTCTTCTTCTTCTTCTTCGGCTAAGAAGAAGACAGGGAACTTAGCTCCTTTAAAGCCAAGCATGGGGTATGAAAGAAGAACTTTTAATAAGCATCAGAGATTGGGCACTATAGAAGAGCACGATGAGTAATTAAACATTCATTTATACTTTGATTATTTGCTCTTTTATAAATTGAGGAGATTAATTGGAAGGAAAGATTTTAATTAGTTGTAAATAGCAGATTTTAATTGGTATTTTTTTGTGTTTTTTTTAACCAAAAAGAATTTGGAGTTAAGTTGACAGAACTTGTATTGATATGTACATTGTTTTCTGGCCTTTGAACTTTGACATTTGAGACATTGAGAGGTTATTTCTGGTTTGAAATCCAAGTCCAATTTAGTTGGCTTCAGCGATCAGTTGCTGTCAAATTTGGTGACCGAGTAAGGATGGCTATTTTCAAAGAGACCCTCAATGCATGCTCAGGTCAAATTCTATAAAAGATTCAAAATTAACACTTTAAATGCTATAAAGTAGAAACGAATTAAGTTACAGATGCAGGACGACATAAATTTGTCCATCCAGCTTTTTAGATGTGGAACCCTACCAAAACAGGCGTTTCCTAACGACTATAAGCGTTAGGAAAAATTATTCTAACGCTTTTTTGCCGTTGGAACTACGGTGTGGGGAATTTTACTAACGGTCTTTCTAACGGTAATAACCGTTAGGAAATTAATTTTCCTAACGGTAAAATAGCGTTGGTAAATTGATTTTCCTAACGGTAAAATAGCGTTGGTAAATTAATTTCCCTAATGGTAAAAAAGTGTTAGAAAAATTAACTTCCCAATGGTAAAAAAACGTTGGTAAATTATATTCACCAACGGAAAAAAACATTGGTAAGTAAAATTTTCTAACAATGAAAAAGTGTTGGTAAATAAAATTTTTCAACAATTGAAAACCGAATAAAATAGTTAAAAATTACAAATTTCTAACAATTTTTTATCCTTATAAAACATATCATAACTGTAAGAATTTGTTTGTATTGCACTAAACTTATAATTCAAATCCAGACTTCCAATCTTATTATTCATCATCAAATAAGTATAAATAAAAAGGAGAGACAATTCATCCAAGAAAATTTAAGTTCAATATATAACTTGATAAAAATATTCAGACATTAAACAAATCTAAACAACATTGAGTTTAATAGAGTTAGAACAATTATGTTCAAAGTAAAGAAAACTACAAATTTCGCAGACGATACTTTGGCCAAATTACAAATCCTCCATCAACTATTTCGCAAAGCTTGTAATTGCCATCTTGTGGACCATCAAAAATCGGTGCTTCCGGATCTATAACCTCCTTCACCAAAACAATATTCTCTCCGTCTTGTACCACCTTCCTCTGATGGCAAGTCTTGTGTGATGCAAGATATCCTTTCGCCACCTCTTCCAAATCCTTTGAAAGTAATATCACGTATTTCTTCTCTTTAGAAGATGGTCGTTGGTCGGGAGGACGGGACTAACAACGTTGTCACCATGGCCATCAGACCCAGAGTTAAAATTCTTTGGATCAACTGGAGTATGCTCTGTGTTGGAGGCAGCTTCAGCCCTTGGTGTCCCATTACCTCCGAATTGATTATGTTGCATATTCATATTTTGTAGCATATTTTGATGCATACTCATAAAGGCAGAAGTCATGGAATTAAACCTGTTCATAGCGTCATTTATTTGGTTTTGTAATTCCATTTTCCATTGACGAAGGTCTTCAATATCTCTTTGACCTGATATTGCTTTTGTAGCTTGTGTCATTTTTACTTGTCTCACGGAGGAGGTAGAGCTGATTGTACGACAATAACTCTTCTTCTTTTCAGACCCAAAACTTCAGCAATAGGATCACTTTCGAAGTCTTCTAAGCTTGCGATACCATCGCTACCATTAAGACTTGCTTGTATTTTTTGCCTCTCTTCTGCGGCTTCAATTTGTGCCTGCATTTCCATAATTATAAGTAATATTCAATCCAAATTATATAAGATGGTAATAATAAATCAAAAGAGAGATCGCTAAAGCTAAGACTACATTTCACATATAAGATGATTGATGTCTTTTACAATAAGGAATTCATAAACAAAGGATTAAACATTGTGAATATGAGAACTACAGTTGCATGTTAACCTATCAAAATACAATAATTGAGACCAAATTCCAAACACATAAAACTGGAATTTCATGTGACTGAAACACAATTTTCTGGAACATAAATCATTAAAGAAAATCTTGGACAGTCTACATCTCATAATGTGTTAATCCTTGGCCAGTCTCTGGACATTCTACATCTCATAAGAATATCTGGACAATCTACATTTTCTGGAACATGAATAGGCAAATATAAGCAATTAATACTTACAATCCTAATGTGTTAATCCTAAGTTAATTACATGCACTGTCTACATCTCATAAGAAATCTTAAGATTCTTGGCCATGAGGCCTCTTACAAATCTTGGCCATTAAGCAATTGTGATGAACAATCCTTGCCCCAATATACAGGGAGACGCTTTTATCGCGATTAGAAACTACATCCACCAGGATGCAAGAAAAAGGCTTAGTTTTGAATGACTAAATAGCGTATGAAAATGCAAGGATGCACATAACAGTATTTCAGAACTGAATCAAAAGCTAAAAAATTTAAGATGTTCATCCCAGTTGAGCTAAGGTAACAGATCTAAAACTGGCCCACACGATCTAGTTGGCATTTTAGTAATAAGAACAATAAATTAGCCAGGACTCATCACATATCTTTATCTAACCTACCAAAAAAGTAACTAAAACAAGAAACAGAAACATGAAGCAATTAATGTTTGTTAAGGGGAAAAAAAAAGATGTCAAGCTACACTAATAGCCCTAGTACTTCTGAAAAGAATCAGGAACCTGCCATTTCATAAGCGACCAAATTTTCTCAACAATTCCGTGAATAATAAAGAAAACCAACATATGGAGATAGGCATATCAGGTGGAATGAGTGATTTGGATTTCAATATCCCTTAACATCTGCAGTTATAATAAGATAGTCGGGAAGGTGATAGAATAAGAAAATTGAATAATTAAAAAGACCATAAGACTTGGTCTTTATCATTATAAACTACTCCCCAGAAGCCTTTTTCCATATTATTCCCCATCCTCTTGCCCAATTAGTAGTCTCCCTTCAACTATAAGCGCAGGTCAAGTCTTCAACCCACCACATTCAAATGACAAGGCCATTATTTTTCTCCTCCCTCCTCCTCCCAGCTCGAAGCGAGAAACCACCATCAACCACATCGGTAAGTTAATTTGACAGAACCAAGTTGCGAGCCGTATGCTCAATGTTAAAGAGCCCAAAATTTTAACCCAAGTTTCGACAGCGGATGCACATGAACACCACAGGCTCCCCCAAAGAAAAGCTTTTTACTTAATCATCAATCTTTAACTGCTATAAACAGAAACATATCACAGACCCCCCACCCCACCCTGAATGAAAAAATAGGCCTGAAACATAATAACCTGTGTTTAAGATTTTGCTACTTCAACCAATAAAAATTTAAACCTAAAGGGTTTTGTCCTCTGACATATCTAGTCTACCTGTGTGTGATGGATACACTATTATGTTACAAGATAGCAACATATGGTGGGCTATATATCCCAACTATGAAGACCGCTTCTAAGTTCAAACCTGAAGTGGTGAAAGATACACAAAACTATGTCACTGTTAGTCTAGTAGCATTTAAACACTTCACAAAAACTCGGTGGATCATTAACAAACAGTAGCAAAAGGAGAAATAAATAGTAATCAGAATTCCAACTTTCACATCACCATAATTTAGAAGTACTTACATATTTTTCTGATGCACAAGGAAGCACCTCCCCAGTTTTTCTTTTCGTGTGTGCCCTTTTCCAAGCCCCTACCCTTGAAAGCTTTTCAGCTGGATTTTCTTTTGCCTACATGCACAATTATAATTAAGGATAAATAATGTCTTTAATATAAAATTAGAATTCGTTAAAAACAAGCTACACACCATTTCTTCATACACTCTACTATAAGGTTTCCTTCCCAAAGTGTGAGTTATAGGATTTTTGGCCTTATTTTTAGCATTCTTCTTGCATTGCTTCTTTTTTTTATCACTATACTCAATGTCTACAAACTTTTTCCACCAAAATTTTTCAATATCATCGGGACGGTTATCAAGAGCAACACGTTTGGGTATAGGTTGTCCATTAATATTAAGATATCTTGCACGAATCGTGGACTTCATTGTTCTAAGATACTGCAAATTTTTTTCCAATATAGTGCGCGCAATCTTCGGGTCCACATTCATCTCAAACTCTTTCCGTCACAATCACACAACAAAATACAAACACATTATCATGATAAAAAACGTAAAACAAATTCAAATGTATGTAAACAAGTTGAATGCATAAAATACCATGAGCTCATTCCATAGATTATCCTTGTAGAAGTCATCTACTTTCCTCCAATCTTCATACCCAATTGGAATTTGAGTACGAATTAGGGCACCACAACGAGAACTCTATTTGGCTGCATCTCTACCCTTAGCATCCTCAAAATCAACAACTATTGAGTATTTTTTCCCATTTGGTGGGGGTGGAACATCCGATTCTTGTGTGTTTTTTGTACCCACAGATGCACCAGCACTACTAGGATTGGATCACATTTCGTACTACAATTGCACAAAACATCAAGAATTAACAAGTATTAGAATGAACAAGTATCACAATTTGGTAAACTTTGTAGTTGGCATAATTCACAATTTCATATTCAATAGAACCACAGCATTCAAATGCATCCAAATGCAGATTATTCTTATTGCAGGGTTCCATGAATGAAGATAAAAAAAACTAATTTTATGCTTGACAGTATATGAAAGCAATATCCGGTAATTGATTTTATGCTTGATTTTGTGGTTGTTCTGCTTGCAAGAGACTATATTATTTGGGCAAGGTCTTGGAACTCTTGTTCCAGTAATTGACACTAGAAAAGAACTCTTGCAATCAAACAACCCTAGAAAAGAAAACAAGTACATGAAAGTTTAGGAGTATCAATAGATGGCTTGGCCATTGCCAATAAAGGAGAGTGACACTAATATGCACTCTAGTATCAGTCAATAGACTGATATGGAGGACTCGGTCAATTGACTGTGTGTGGATGACTAAATGAGAGCAGGTACAACAATGTGAGTAGTTGTTTAGGAGTATCAATAGATGGTGTCTTAGACAATTAGCTTGGGGGAAAGTATTTACTGATACATAGAGGATATAGGTAATGTATGTTAATATATAGGGTGTTTGAATTGTCCTCTTTATGAACTTGTTCATATATATGTTTTGATTTGTATATAGGAGAGTGGGAAGCTCAGCCCATCTTAGGGACTGGACTTTGCATACAGTGTAGAGAGGAATGTTTTGGGCTCTGAGTTCAGGCCTTGGAACTGGTGTTAGAGTATCAGTTCTTAACTGATACTTGTATGAGTTAATTAACAAATTTGTAGTTTGGGTATTAAGAAGAGAAGGGTGTCAATTTAAGAACTCAGAGTTTGCATGTTTAGTTCGAAACTGAACAAAGATATCAGAGTAAGTCTGATATGGGGTTCAGGACATATGGGTATTGAAATATCAAGTTTTAAAGTGATGGGGAGAGGGAGTTAGCAATTAGGATTAGAGGAGAGATTCATAGAGATATCATGACCATTTTTTAACCTAAACATTCAGCATAGTTCTAAAGGAAACTTAAAATTTGCAGACAACCCCTCTCGTGAAGCCTTCAAATGAAGAGTAGATGTTCGGTTGCTTATTATAGCAACAACATTTTGCTAATCCAGAATTGAAGTAGTAAAAAAGATGGCCCAAGGAAAAACACATGGTGGGCACATTAAAAGGGGCAGGGTAATAACATTTGTTGGACAAATGTATAAATCTAATCTGATCACATGCCAAAATCGAACAGTAAAAAAATTTAGGCACCAAAACGCCCAAGCGTCATAGTTGGAGTACCATCAGGATAATTTAGCCCTCTTTCGTCAGAAAAAAACTTGTTATTAATAATCTACACATCATCATAATTTGTGGGTCAAGATGAACACACTGTAGCCCAGTAAAGAGCTCACCAAACATATATCAATTAGCATGCTAAACAACTATTAGGTGGTATTGCTGACTGGCTCAAAATCATAAGAAAGTCATACTATCATAAAACCTGCATCAGATGACCATCATGTAGGGATATATCTAAAGAAGGATATATAAATGATTATAACCACACAGAAAGGGACTAATGAACATAAAGTGGTGTTTGGTTGTAAAGGAAGGAAGGAAAAAGTTACTCTTTAGCTCACAATGCTAGTGGTCCATCAATTCAATAATATTCCAAAAGAAGATTAGTAATATATATACATGAATCTGCGTTCAACAGAATGAGAATTAGTCACTCCAATATTAGAATATTAGCAATCTAACAAGTGGAGGCTTGTCTAATCCACTTTAACTACACTACTAAGTTTGAACTTAAATTCGGCAGATCTGGAAATATAGGGCATGCGGTAGCGTCTAAAAAGTGGCTGCCTATGTTGCACGAGGGACACGGATACGGGTAAGTAGACAACATGATAAGGGATATGAATATTTTAGGTGGACACAATATAGTCATCTATGTTGCACAAATATGGACACGAATACGGGTATGGGCAAGATATACATGTGTACACCATTTTCCCAGTGTCCATGCAACATAGGCGGCCACCTAGCAGGCTGATGTCACTCCTTTATTCCAATTAAGTGGAGTGGATATTCCCACCAAGATGTTTATATTGTATACCCTTGTTTAAACAGCATAACAGATTAATGGGGTTATCTTTCAACATATTCCCACTTTTAACTTACGCGGACTCTTTTAGGGGTTTTATCCTCTTATGCTTTTGTTGCTTCTGATCTCAGTCCCCTCCCCTGTCCCCACCAGACTAGGAACTTGTATGTTATGTAGTCCCTGTAAGTGAGGTGATATAAACAATCCCACATGGTATTCTAGAAAGTCTGTTGTGAAGCTTGAACTTGTATAACAATTGTTGGTACGATGCCTGTCAGTGCTTCTTGGTGAACTTTCAGTTGCTTGTTCTGTACTGCCCATGCTTTGCATATCTTCTAATTTTGATATTCGTTCAGCTTGAATTGATTATGCACTTTTTTAAGTTCAAACTATAATTTTCATTGTACAAACATAAATATTAAGGGGAAAAAACATAATTTTAAATAGTGATCCACCCATTTTAAATAGTGCTTCCTGGTGAACTATAATTTTCATTGTACAAACAT
The DNA here is from genome assembly GCA_029216955.1 of Iris pallida. Classification (NCBI taxonomy): domain Eukaryota; kingdom Viridiplantae; phylum Streptophyta; class Magnoliopsida; order Asparagales; family Iridaceae; genus Iris; species Iris pallida. Next base: position 7,012,116 of record JANAVB010015400.1, on the reverse strand, counting down.
AAATATTAAGGAAATTTTTTTTTTTAAATAGTGCTTCCAAATCAAATAGAGAAACATATATACGGTGACAAAATATCTTCCAAATCAAATAGAGATAAATCTCACCAATGACAGTAAGAAATCTCACCGATGATAGTGACGAAATATCTTCAGAGAGAGTTTCTCCGAGTCTGCTCCACCTATACGAAACATATATACGGTGTGAAAATAATTTAATTTCCTAAAATTTGTCCTAAAATTATATTGTGAAGGGAGGAGGAGGAAGAGGAGAAAGGGATTTACCTTTAGTGAGAGTTGCTCGGAGTTGAGAGTTGCTCGCTCGGAGCTGAGAGTTGCTCGCTCGGAGTCGGGGACAGGAAATTTTGGGGAGACTTTTGAGGGGAGAGAGGAGAGGAGGAAAACTTAAA